>PVIH01007309.1:0-101671 GCA_004025045.1 Sigmodon hispidus
GATCGCCACTCTCTTCTGGAGTTACCATGTTGTCCTTTGTATTATTATGTAATTTTTTGCACTGACGTTTGCCCATGGCTTCAGTGGTTCACGATTAGATGGGTCCTGGTCAGTTGTGGCACTCGGGTTTGTGTGCCTCCTGTCACCTTTCTGGTCAGGGTCTGATTCTGTCTTTCAGAGACCCCTGCAGTTGTTGGTTTGCCCAGTTCGAGGTCGTGGTGGGGAACTGTGCAAATTCCCTCAGCAGGAACTGTGGATGTGGTCAGGGGCAGAGTTTACCTGCCCCTGCTCCAGAGTGCGCTGCGATTCTGCAGACAGCCTCCAATTGTATTTTTGTTAAGAAATGCAGAACATCATAACAAGATAAAAACAGGTTTAAGCCTCAGTGATTCTATTTTTTCTTTTATTATTATGAACAAAGAAGTCACACTTTCTATCCTTGTATATCTTTATTCAAGGTCCCTTCCCCCTCCCACCACATCACGTTATTCTCTCTTCTCCTCAACTCGACATCCCCCACCCTGGGCAGGAAGCAGGCGGTCCCAAGTTCCCCCTGTCCCAATATTGCTTAGTTCAGCCTCCACTCCTGGCAGATCCAGTATTCTACCCCCAACATCAAGACTTAATAATAAAAACAGCCTGCTACTGGCATAAAAACTGACTTGTGGATCAATAGAATAGAATTGAGGATCTAGACATTAACCCAAAAACCTATGAACATATGATCTTCGACAAAGAGGCCCAAAATATTCAATGGAAAAAAGATAGTATATTTAACAAATGATGTTGGCATAGCTGAATGGTAGTGTATAGAAAAATGCAAATAGATCCAAGCCTGTCACCCTGCACAAAACTCAAATCCAAGTGGATCAAAGACCTCAACTTAAACCCAGCCACTTTAAACTTGATAGAAGAGAAAGTGGAAAATACACTTCTAAGAATTGACACAGGCTACCACTTCCTAAATATAACACCAGTGGCATAGACACTAAGATCAACAATCAATAAGTGGGATCTCCTGAAGCTGAGAAGGACACTAAAGCCAAGGACACTGTCAATAGGACAAAATGACAGCCTGCAGAATGGGAAAAGATTTTCACCAACCCTACAAGTGATAGAGGACTGATCTCTAAGATATATAAAGAGCTCAAGAATCTAGAGCCCAAAACCTTGAATAACCCAATCAAAAAATGGGGTACAGATATGAAAAGGGAATTCTCAGCAGAAGAATTACGAATGGCTGAAAGGCACCTGGAAAAGTGCTCATCATCTTTATCCATCAGAGAAATGCAAATCAAAACAACTTTGAGATAGCACCTGACACCTGTTAGATTGACTAAGATGAAAGACACAGATGACAGCCTATGCTGGTGAGGATGCGTAGCAAGGAGAACACTCCTCCATTGTTGGTGGGAGTGTAAGCTTGTTCAGCCACTTTGGAATGCACTATGGCGGTTTCTCAGAAAATTGAGAATCAATCTCCTCAAGGATCCAGCAATACCACTTCTGGGTGTATACCCTAAAGATGCACATTCACACTCCAAAGGTATTAGCTCAACTATATTCATAGCAGAGTTATTTGTAATAGCAAGAACCTGGAAACAACCTAGGTGCCCCTCAACTAAAGAATGGATTAACAAACTGTTGTACATCTACACAATGGAGTACTACACAGCAGTAAGAAAAAATGATATCCTAAAATTTTCAGGCAAATTGATGGATTTGGAGAATATCCTCCTGAGCAAGGTATCAGAAACCCAGAAAGAAAAGCAGGGGAAGTACTCACACATTAGTGGACTCTAAACAAACAAACAAACAAGAAAAAGCAAAGCATGCCTAAGCTGCAAACCACAACCACTGAACAGCTTGGGATCAGAAACACCTTGGACTCTTTGTTGAAGATTAACTGTTCATAGGTTTTTGGGGTAATGTCTGGATCCTCAATTCTATTCCATTGGTCCGCAAGTCTGTTTTTATGCCAGTACCAGGGTGTTTTTATTATTGTGACTATATAGTATAACTTGAAGTCAGGGATAGTGACACCTCCTGAGGTTCTTTTGTTGAGCAAAATTGTTTTGGCAATCCTGACTTTCCTGTTATTCCAAATGAAATTGAGTGTTGTTCTTTCAAGTTCCAAAAAATATTGTGTTGGGATTTTGATGGGCAGCGCATTGAATCTGTAGATTGCTTTTGGTCGAATTGCCATTTTTACTATGTTGATACTACCTATCCAGGATCATGGGAGAGCTTCCCATTTTCTGATAGCCTCTAGTTCCTGTAAATACTCCACCTTTTTTTGGATAATATCTCAAAAAAATTCTAATATTCTCTAGGGTCTTTCTTTGTCTCTTAAATGGTGACTATTAAGTTTACTTTCAACTCTAAACTTCTATATCAACTAATATAATACAGAAAAAAATGAAAAGCCAACAAATAATGGGATAAATTAATATAGTTTATAAGACAATTATCAACACATTTAATAATATTTTCATCCAAAACAACATTTGTATAATAATTTTTAAGTGGCATGCAAAATATTGGGAAATTTTTAAATAAATAAATACCAATATAATGATAACAGTAATCAGGATATGGTAGTGGAAGCCTTGCATCTCCATATACTGGAGGCAAAGAAAGCTGCTCTCTAGGAGTATTATGCCACCTTAGTCCACAAGATAAAACATTGTTTAAGAAAACTAAGATGCTAAACTAAGATAAACTAAAAAATAGAGATCAGGTACTATTGGCTAAGTTACTCTAATTTCTCAATATTATAAATACCTGGATTCACTGAGAAGCTATTGAATGCTACTCATTTGTTTTAGAAGTTATGTACTTTTATTATATGTTTGTAGTAAAAAGAAGAGTGCGATTCTATACAATGCATTTGGCTACAGGATCTATTCCAGTAAAGTGAAAAGAGTAATCAAAATCACATCAAATATTAGAACTATACTTGTACTTCTTAGCTGCAAAGTTATTCTTATTAGTGTGCTTGTGTTTATATATTCTTCAGACATAACCGCTATACACATATGCCATGAATCAATCTTAACATCATGTATCAAGAAATTATCATTCTTTTATAAATTTCCCTTCATAATATCATCCACTTTTACTGCCACATTCTCAAGCGAATTTTTATATTAACTAACCATTAGGTATTAATGTCCCAAATTGCATATATTATTTAATTTATCATTACATATATTAGATATCATATAAGTCAATGAGAATATCTCTTCTTAGGTGAGAATTCATACACGAACCTATATATTTTGTCTCTTAGGATTTTAATTTTTAAAAATATACAGTATCTGTGAATGACCAAGATTTGAGACAATGGCAAAAAAAAGGATGTGGAATAAAATGATTTTACTCCCTTGTGCTTGAGGATAATCAGCAATCAAGATGCTTGGACAGGGGCATGAAACTTATTAGTAATATGCATTTTGTTCACTAGAGGAAGTTTCCTCCTTGAAAAGCATTTTCATTCAAAATGTTGTCAGGTTAGGGTGATCCTCTCTGAATTCTCGAAGATATTTTCCTTATTCTATTTAAATTTAAGAGGGTTTAACTTGGAAATTATGAGAGCATTACATGAACTCCTAGATTCAAGTCTATGAATTCTTACATTCAAATATGTCAGTATAAAGATCTAACTGTACATAGCATGAAAATATATGTCAAAGTAATGTTTCCATATTTCCACCATGTAATTGATTTTTAAGTTTTTATTGTAAATAAAATTTGAAGTGCATGAATTTTTTACAGATGTTACTTTCCTACATTATCCCTGTTTTCTCCCTTTCACTCTTCCCATGTACGGCTTCTCTCAAATTTATGACTGTATTCCTTTAAATGTTGTTACATAAAAATATAAATACAACCTGTTTTGTCCAAACAATGTTACTTTTACATATTTGATTCCAGGACAGACCGCTGGGTTTTCAAAAACCAATTGAAGGGATATTCTTTGGGGAAGTATATTTCTCCTTTCATAATTTCTTTTTTGCCTATAATCCTTTATATGTGATTACAGTCCCATGAAATTTTCACTGAGATCTCACTTCTTTGGACAGGTATGCAGATATTTCATGATGTAGCTTCCCTGACACTTCTAGTCTATGCAATCTCACAGAAAACTTCATGGACCTCTGGTTCTTACAATCTTCTTGCTCCTTCTTCCACGATGAATTCAGATCTATAGGTGAAGGAATTGTGTTGGAGAGTGATCAATCAAAGTTGGGAACCAAACAGTTTCTTTTTCCCTGGTGGTATCCAGTAGTTCTGTAATAGAAGGCTCACTCAACAAGAGAGAAACATGCATATTAATGGAAATTTAGCCCATAAGGAGCTAGACAGAGATTGGGAAGTCATGGCTCTTGAAGGGGAACTTACAACCTCCACTTTTTTTCTTTTTTCCTTTATTACAATAAAGTCATATTTTTTATCCATGTATACCCTTGTTCAAGCTCCACCATTTTTCTTATCCAACAAAATTCCTAACTACATTCTAAATGTTTATTTATCTCTGTATACATACACACACACACACACACACACACACACACACACACACACACACAGTCCTTGATCTTCCTGACTACCAACTTTGAGAGAAACTTTGTCATTCCAATCTCAGGCTCCAGCTCAGTGAAATGAATAGCAATTGTAGAACATAGCAGTAGCATAAAATGACTTATGGTTATGTATATGTAAATTACTAAACTTCAAAAAGTCCTATGAGCCTATATTCTATATTTATATTATTGTTAGAATAAGGCAATATTTACATGCCATGGGAAGTGATGTTTTAGGTTTGAGATCACAATGAAAAAACTACATGCATTAGGGTTTTCATTATAGAAAATGGAGACCTTCACTGATAACCACAACTGGACACAATACAGAAATCAGTGAACTATGGGAAGTCCCCAAATATACATCTACATCATAGGTCCTGCATCTCTACAACATTGTTGATGACAGGGCATACATCTTGTAAAATACAGAACACCAAGAAAACTACTGAGCAGCATCATTTCTTAGAAATAGCTACATAAACTCTTTGGAACTATTTGCACTATTAATTTACATGCTAACATAGAAGGGCAAATTTTGTGAGGTTCCACACCTGAAAAAAGACTTACAGTAATGAATGACTTCTGGGAAATGGAGAATTGACTCCTATAGATGTTCTCCAAAATTGTCTGTCCATTGTCATATAGCAGTTTCCTCAATATTGAAGAATTCTACCCTGTAGGGAAGCTCATTAAGACAGGAAGTGAACACTCAAAGAAAGGGATTCAGGATGTCCCTGAAATGAATGTATAATTAGACTCCCATCTTCCCAACAGTATCTAAATATCAAAGACTAGTGAGAATCATCTTCAGACAATCCAATCAGCAAGAAAACCTCTGAGCTCAAACAACCTGAAAGAAACAGAGACCAGAAAACTGCAAAAATGAAAAACAGACAAGTCCATATGTCTGGAAGAGGCTCAGATAACTGAACCACATAAAAAGGACACTGCAAACCATCAAACTGGTTGAGCTATCTCCAGGCTGTCAGTGTGCTTCAGGTTGTTGTCAGAAGTTTCTGATCTACCCAGTCTATGGTCCAGAGGTCTTCCATCCACTGTCATGCAGCTGCTTATAAAATAATGACACAGAGACTTATTAACTACAAAATGTTTGACCTATGGCTTAGGATTATTGTTTGGTAGCTCTTACAACTTAACTCAAACCATTTTTATAAATCTATGCTTTGCTACATGGCTTTTGTTTTACTTGTACTTTTACATCTTGCCTTCTCCAGGTGGCAGTTAGTTTGTATCTCTGTTATGCTGACACATAAAATTTAACATTTAGGAACTCATACCTACATATGAAAACTCATTGAAAGATAGTCTATTCATTTGCTTGATATTTCAGGATATTTTTTTCTGCTAAGTAGTACTCCATGGTATAGATTTAGCACAATTTTGTAACCCATCCTTCAGTTGAAGGTCATCTAGGTTGTTTCCAGGTTCTGGCTATTATGAATAATGCTGCTGTTAACATAGTTGTGCTAATGCCTTTAGAATGTGTATCCTTTGGGTATATGCCTAATAGTGGTATTGCTGGATCACTGAGGAGATGGATTCTCAATTTTTTTAGGAACCACCATACTGATTTCCAAAATAGCTACACAAGTTTACATTCCCACCAGCAATGAAGAAATGTTCCCCTTGCTCCATATCCTTTCCACATAGGCTGTCATTGTAACATGAGGTTTCTGTCCTGTCTGGCCAGAGGTTTAGAGGTTTGGACCCTCTCTTAGCCCCAAACAGTCATACAAGGCTTATATTAATTTTATGCTTTTCAGCCTATGGCTTGGGCATATTATTAGGTAACTCTTATATCTTAATTCAACTTGTTTTCATTAATCTGTCCTGCCACATGGCTCATAGCTTATCTGTGCTACTTTACACGTCGATTCTTGGGCAACTGGCTGGATCTTGTCTCTTTTGACTATGCTGTCCTTCCCCTACCTATGCTCCAATTTCCCCACCTACTTCTAAGATATCTACCATAGGCCAAAACAAGTCCCTTTATTAACGAATGATATTCATATCATATATAAAGACATCCCACATCATGCCATCTGTGCTTTTGATCTTAGACTGTGAAATACCAGCTGAGGAACCCTAATAGAAAGGAACCCACTGAATGTAGATGACAGTCAAACAGCACGGGCAGTTTGTGGAGCCTCTTGAAGTTTGACCACAGTTTATTCATGGTCCATGAACTGGATTTTCAGAGCCCATTTCCTATGGAAGAACATCTTACTCAGCGTTGATACTGAAGGAGGAACTCAGTCCTACTTCAATTGGATATGCCAGACTGAACCAATTCACCTTGGGATTTTTTTGCCCTCCTAGGGAATAGATGGGGCAATGGGGTGGAGGTGAGGCTGAGAGAGGATTGGGAGGAGGGAAGGGAAAGGGAACAGTGGTGGGTATAAAAAAACTTTTAAAATTAAATATTAACTATGAAAGCTTAAAAATAAAGGATAATTTGATAAAAATCTGAATAATAATATTTGAAAAAACTATAGCATTGTATTCAAATAATCTGGAAGATTGGTAGAGGACAGTGAAATTAATGTGCATAGTCTGATTACATTACATGGCATATTAGAAAAGAAGCAGAGGAAATGAGCCTGCGGAGAAAACAGAGATGGTGTAATACCCTTGTTAGTAGGGACTATGGGAGCAAGAGTATAAGTCAGTCTAGAGGTTCCCCAGTAGAACAAAAGTATATGCTTAGCTTTATCCACATAAGGCACTGGATATATCATGAGGGTTAAAGATTTTCACATAACAAAAGGGGTAACATATTTTTAATAAAGGAACATGGACAAGAAGTAAGATTATACATTTCAAATTTGAATTTATTTGTAACTATTTTTAAAGTAAGGATAAAGAATGAGCAGAGCATTAAAATTATAAAAACAAATCTAGATGACAATTCCTAATTGCCAAAATGCTCAATGAGTGAGGATTAGTATCTGCCCTGGGTGTGTATGTAGTAGAATCGAAACTTCAGCAGTCCAAATGAATGTATTAATGAAGTATGTTTATAAATGAATAATCTACCAGAGTGATGGAAAACATATAGAAAAAAGGTTTGCCAACAAAATCTGTAATACATAATGTATTTTGTTATCCAGAAAATCAAAAATAATAACAATACTCACCTGGTATTATAACAACCTCATTAAAATATCTCAAAGTGTCATATCTGTATGCATAATATATATATTAAATATATATTATATTTTGTACATGTACAAATAAAATTTATTTTAGATTACCTAGGAATTTTTTCATCTGGTGAGATACCTAGCAAAAAGAAACAAAAAGCCAAACTTCATGAATATGTAAAAAATACTTTAACAGTTTTAAAGACTTCTAAAAAATCAAAATTAAAAACAAAAACAATTATTTAATAAATTAAGACTATTTGCTTAAAATCATGAATATAAATAATAAATATTGATTCATTATCAGATAAAAGCAAGTTTTTTCTTGTATGAAATAAAATGAATCAAAGTCTAAGTAACTGTCTTAGAGCAATATTGATTTCTAATGCATGTAATTTATATCTAATTGATAAAATTTTTAATTCTCAAAAAATTGGAAAAAAAATATAATGACTAACTTCATGAATGTATTATTGGTCTGTATTACAAATCACAAGATAGACCAGAGAATAATAGTAGAAACTCAAATATATATTTTACATCTCATGTTACATAACATAACAAGTTTTAACATACACCTAGGATAATACAACACTAAAATAATGTTTGAAAATCTTGATATTATGGAAATATCTATCAATTGTATATTATTAGTAAAAGGTGAAATGGATTCATCATTTCCCCACTCTTCTAAGTGTCAGAGTGTACATCAATAATCAACATTCAGAGAGCTGAGGGAGGAAGATGTCAAGTTGGAAGCCAGTCTGAGCTACAGAGCATGGCACTGAATACAAATAAGAGGAGACAAGGAAGAAAAAAATTTCAAAATCTGTCTTTTAATAACAGCAAATGTTGTTGCAATGGAGAGGTGCTAAAGCCAAATGGCCCGTCTGAATACCTTTAAGTCATTTCCATGTTTAAAATAAAATACCCAGTATTATTTCTTTTAAATTCATGGTTTTAGCCTCAAAAAAACTACCAGGTAAAGTTGCATTTAGACATGTCTGAATTTAAATCACATTACTTTGACTGTTATAGTCATATATTTTTACATACATTCAATATTTTATTTGTCATTACTTCAAATTTTTGTCATTTTATCTAATCTACATTGGTCTTGCATTCTTGGTAATTTCAGATTTAAAACCAAATAACATTTTTTAAAAATTAAGTAACTACCTTTAGTTACTTTAGTACTAAAGTAGTAGATATAAGTATTTGATAAGTATGGATTTTAAGTATGTATAATTTTAAGCAAGCTTGTAGGATACAGAACAATGCACAGTTGAGTTAACATCAGTGTTTGACTTTGATGATTATAAATACTCATACACAGTTTGATATGAAGCATATAAACTTTTCTTTGTCTTCATTAAACTAAGCAATGTCATGTCTCTGTTACAGGATAATCTAATACAAAATATAATATAGAAAGAATTGAAATTTACTCAGTTTTCTTCATGACATAACAAATAGCCTGATTTAGAAAAATATTCAAGATACTAATTCATAAATAAATCACTACATATTTAATTTTAAGCAATTTTATGCAAAACTGTGTACATTATATTCCTCAAAAGATGTCAAGAAAATATAATAATTTAAAACTAAGCAGAAGGATGTGAATTAAATTTCCACCACAGTTGACCTGAAAGTAAATTAGGTAACCTCTACAAGCTTAAATATTTATCTCTAACTGGATGAAAAAGAGAGGAAAAAGTTTAGTATGAAGATTATTTTTGTGAACAATTATCTAGCATAGAATAAATGAAATAAATGGCCTCATATAGAATTATAGACATACATTCTTCCGTTTTTGAATATTAATATTTTCCACTCTATAATGCAATAGTGCTATATTCAGAAATGTGGGGTGTGGGAAACCTCACTTAGATGGTGAAGAAATGAAGGAGAGACATTGAAGAAATGATAGACCACAAGTAGAAAAGATGGAGTCAAATGGACTATGCACTGTCTGACAGTGGCACTAAGTAGTCATCTGGAACCTCAGCACATTTATTATGTGTGGCACATGACACAGGAGCTAGCTATTTTTGGGATGAGGTCTCCAGGTAGCAGTCTTAGGCCATGAACACACAACTTCACCTGCTGGTTTTTGTACATACTGACAATCATTTGTAAACACTCATTCTTACATAAACTGTCAACATTCAAACTAAGACCAGAAAGAGGCTTAACCATCCCTCAGAATCTCAACCTAATAGGAAGACTTTGCTGTTCCCTAGGTGTCTAAAGTGCCAGGTGCTTGATGTGTTTGTACCTATATCAAAATGCACATTCACACAAGAATTCATCATTCTTCACACATTTACTCGGGGCTTCTTCTGCTCCCCACACAAGAGAGAGAAAATTTGTTTTTTTAATATATATTCACGAATAATATCTCTAGGCTTCGTGAAGCTGACAGGAGTTGCTAACCTTTTCATTTTTTATAGTGAATTATCTGAAAGCATTAGACATTTTAACAGGTGAGCTGTTTGGCTGTACATCTCATTTACCAGTATATAATATAAAAGCTTAGAAGCACTGTTTCATATTCAATAAAATTCCCAGGAATAATGGTAAGTAAATTGATATAAATTGTATTTATGTCTTTACAAAATGTAATAAAATACTTTAATGAATGCATGCAACAAATATCCACAATATAAATAAGTGCATCAAGTAACAATATACCCTACCAGCTAACTACTGTCAGTGTGTTCAAGATTTCAACAACTCTCTTAGGTATCTAATTCTGCTAAATTTAATTTTATTAAAATATATTATTGAAACAGAAACAATCCAGGTACTTTAATCTAATTCCTCATAGTGCCTGAATAGTATTTGTAAGCAATATGCAGTCTCTCTGTCTTTCATGTATTTATGATATAAGATGAATATTTCTTAATTTCAGAGACAGAAGAAATTTTGTGCTGAAAATAGTACTGGATTGGGTGGAGCTAGCCACTGAGGGAAGAGATAAAGGAGTCTTAAATGTGAAGGAATGGGGAATAAGCAGACTGAATATAAAAGTTTATTTCTGGAGCTACAGAAGACTGTTAGGTGAAAAAGCATGTCATATGCTGGGTAGGGAGGTACCTATTTCAACTTTTCTATTCAGCCATTAGGGTAATTGTTTCACCAAAATGGACAACATGGCTATGTAAAATTAATATCAGATGCTCAACTTTAGGGAGATTCCCATGCATGAGATGTTTTTAGAAGTTCTCAGTGGGTCTGCGATAAACACAAAGAATGAGCAAACGAGTGGAAGCTCTAATAGTGCCATGGTAGACATTGCTGTGACCAGCAAAGACTCCACTTCAATAAAGGGTTCACAGAAAGCTCAGTCTCCTAGGATTATCCTGAGGATAATTCATTAGCTCCTATTATCTGACTCACTTAAGTTTCTCAAGGACACTAGTTGGCTTTTGATTTTAAAGTATTAAGCATGTTGAGATAACTTCTGTTTTTATATGTTGTTCTGACAAAACCCTAGGGAGACATATTATTATTGTTCATGGGTATCATGATCTACTTTCTGGTGCCTCTTACTGCCTCATTATCACCATGCAAACACCAAAACTCTCTCTAATGGCTGCCTTACTTAAGACCTATCATTCACTACTCTGTTCTTTATTCATACCCTTCATTCTACTAAACAACACAGAGAAAGGTTCCTTCAGTGCAGCATATCTCTGATTTGTTTTGTACTGTGTATTTTTCACAGGCATTATCTATATATATTAGCAATGAATTTAAATACATACCATTTTCTGTTAAGTAAATCCAATTTCTGTACTGTACTTAAAACAGAGGAACTGTGATATTCTATAGAATGTTTAGGTGAGCAATGCACTGTATATCATTTTTAGTAGAGAAAAAAAAGATAGCCTTGCCTTAATATGTTTGGCTCTTTCTTTTCACACAAGGCAAATACTTATATTTTCTTAACTGGTGGAGAGTGAGAATAATCTTTATCAACGGAGAGATGCTATGTTTCAAAGACTGTCTTGCTTGTTATCCATGGGTAAAAAAACCTCATTTAGAATCACAATTGTGATTTTTAACAATTGGCATTCTTGCCAGCTTTGCTACAATTCATGCTATACAGCTGTCACCATGAGTTGAGCACAAATAAAGGTTGTCACATCTTTGTCACCTTAACTTATATAATAGTACATTAATTTCTCCCCAAGACTGTATATTACATGATTTTAGTGCCCTGTGTGATAAATATATTTCAGTTACAGTGTCTTCCATATGGCTTCCCTTCTTACACAACTCTTTATCAATTTATTGAAACAATAACACAGACTTTTTGAACAACTGCTAATTCTTAAGAGCCTGATTGTGAGGAAAATTCTCACAGTGATGGCTGGCTGGTGTTCTGGGGAGCTCCCTGAATCAAGAACATTCACCAGGGAACCATCTCTGTGAGCAGTTACCTAGTAGATGCATTTTGCACCCATGTGTATAAAACGAATCTGGGAGAATTCATAGACGGGAATAAAAACTTAAGAAAACACTTCTGGGCACTGAGGATCTCAAGCCGGGTCCTTACCAAGCATAAATGTTTGTTTTCAGATGAATCGATTGGATTGTCTGTCATTGAGTAAGTGGGTTACTAACACAAGATATTGTGTGGAAGAAACATTAGATTATTTATTGCTACACCTGCATTACAGAAATATGACATGGAAGCTTTTTCAATTGCTATCTGTAACATTAAATTGAAATGTCATATATATAGTTAAGTACAAAAATATTTCTGCACATTCAAACATTGGTTCTGTAAGGGACTGATATCGTCAGGTAACGTAGAGTGAATGTGCATTGCGAATATTAAAATGATTATACATTTTTGTTGTCTCATTAAAACTTTGAGATAAAAAACTATAAATCTCCAATACAAATGAAAAAGTGATGAGATACAATAATTAATTATTAGAAAAGAAAATTTGTCTAAGATTAAATAGCCAGCAATCAACAGAAAAACAACTTTAACGAAAGCATCACATCACTAAATCCATTTTAGTAGCCTTATTCATTGGTTCTAAACTTTTCTAATGCTGTGACCCTTTCTTTAATAGAGTGCCTCATGTTATGGTTAGCTGTAGTCATAAAGTTATTTTCATTGCTGTATTATAACTTTAATTTGTTATTGTTATAAATCATAATGTAAGTAACTGATATGTTGGATATATGATATGACACTCCCAAATGGGGTGAGACCCACAGGTTGAGAATCTCTGCTTTATATGCTCAAACTTGGCATTAAATAATACCTTCAAGACAAATGGGGACAATAAAAATCAACTTAAATTGCTTTTCCTTCTTATTGTTACCACACTTCAGCACTGGCAAGGTGAACAAAGAGAGAGAGAAATGAAGATCTTAATAGAGAAAGCCAATGTGGGGTTGGAAAAAGACTAGGTGCTAGGGAAACCTCCAAGAATTTACAGGATGCCCCGGGCTAGGTCTCCAACCAATAGTGAAGTTGTTGCCTGGACTTGACTTTCTCTATAGTCAAATAAATAATCACCCTAAGTGCCATCACAGAACTTACATCCAACAATGAATAGAGGTAGAGGCAGGGATACATGGCTGAGCACTGGGTTGAGTTCCTCCTGGTCTAGCTGACATCAGGGGAGGGAGTTTATATGGGTAAGGGGATTAGGGATTATGAGGAAAATTCTCACAGTGATGGCTGTCTAGAGCTCTGGGGAGCTTACTGAATCAAGAACAGACATCAGGAAACCATCAGAAAAAGAAACTAGGCCCTCTAAGGATAGGCAACTGTCCATTGACATGGGCAGGATGTGGAGTCTGGAAGGGAGGGATAGGACTGTGTTTCTGTGCATGAGCTGGTACTTCAGAGCCCATTCCCTCTAGAGGAACACCTTATCCAGTCTTGATATTAGGATCATTTAGAATCACAATTGTGATTTTTAACAATTGGCATTCTTGCCAGCTTTGTTACAATTCATTCCATACAGCTGTCAGCATGAGTTGAGCACAAATAAAAGTTGTCACATCTTTGCCACCTTAACTTATATGATAGTACATTAATTTCTCCCCAAGACTGTATATTACTTGATTTTAGTTCCCTGTGTGATAAATATGTTTCAGACTTGCCAGGAGTGGATGCTGAGCTGATCTATCTTGGGACTTCTTGTCCTTTCTGGGGAGGAGTTAGAGGAAAGGGGAGGAGGGAGGCTGAAGGCTGACCAGGAAGGGTTGGGAGAGGGAAGGGAGGAGGAGCAAGGTGATATATGAATAAAAAAGACTTTATTTTATAAATAAATTAATTACTAATTACTAAAAAAAATCTCTACAGTTCGGCATATGCATATTTTTATTGGTATGGGTCTTATGTAATAAAAAATATAATAGGAAAGAGTGACATATAACAATTTTCCAAAACTTTCTGGAGCATTGTGGTAAAGATGTCAAGTTCTTTTTCTTAGAGAAAACTAAGAGAGCCAAAGGGCTCACTCAGGGTGTTGATCGAAAAGCAGCCAGAAGGAAGATCTTTGTAACCTCTCTAGAATTTCCTGATTACTTCTCATCTGGTCTAATTTTTCCCTGATGAGGAGCTGTGCTTGAGAGTAATAAGTGCAGCATGAACTAAATACATCACCCTTGACTGTCTGCATAATGGCACTGGAAGAGAATCAAATGGATTTAGGTTTCATCAACCTGCAGCTATTGATTTTTCAACTTTCCTTGAGCAGCAAAATGGAGCTAGCAAAAACCACTTTCTGCCCTCAAAAGAGTGAACAGCAAGAGAATATCAAGCCATGCCCGAAAATAATGTACATCTATTTAAACACCTTCTCTCCTTCTACAAAAATAGCATAACTTTATTTTTGAAAATATACAACACAAAGTAAGGACGTGTTTTGTCAACCTTTCGCTGTCTGTTGATAAATCTTGTCACCACACTACCATATATTTAAAATCCATTTATAAATTATAAGATACATTAAATGTGAATAGAGAAACTTTAAACAATATATTTGTAAAAGGTATGATTCTGACACCCTTCACCTGCTCATTTGGGTGTTTAAATTTTTTCAGTACTATTAAATATATAAAGTTTGAGAACACTGAATATTTCACACATAGTATTCATTCACCCAATAGTATTGAATATATTGAATAGTGATTCAAGACATTACGAATACACTTTCAAAGATATACAGAGTATTATCAGAATGGTTATAATTTTATTTTGTTCTATTATATTTTTTGACATGCTTGAGAAGACAAACAAGGCTTTCAGTTTTTGTTTGGCCTTTGGGTTTTTTTTTTATTTATGTAGGCAAAAAAAATCACATCTTTTGTCTTGAGAAACTCACCTTTGACACTGGGTTGGATGTTTTTCTATCTTCCTATTCAAATGATTTTTGCACTGGGAAGTACGCAGTACTATTCATCTATTAGGCCAGGATTATTATATGAAATTAAACATCAGCGGGTTCACTAATTAGAAATCACCTCACTCTGGAAAATGGGATAATGATACAGTCCTTGAAATCAGTGGAGGTTAAAACTGCATGTTTAGAGCACATTTGTATACACCTGAGATAGGGTTTTGATTAGAGACATTGTATGAAAGGCACTACAATTAAAAGTTGTATTACATCTAGGAGAAAGATTTTATTTTAAAAGCCTGTCACCTTAAAATTGCATATAGTTAATCAAAGTGACTGAGGCAAAAAAAATAAAAAATGAAAATAACATGCAACCCAATGACATTTTCTCAACTAAGTTTCCATTTTCATTGTTTTTCAAGACAATGTCAAAGTATAGTTACAGCACTGATGTATAATGTATTTAAAACTTAAATATCGTGCACTGATATACAAGATCTGTGAGTTATTTACTGCCCATAATTCAGTCAAAATGGCCTAGAAGAACAAAATTGAACTCATCGAAATATAAACAATTGTCAGTTAATGCTCTTGTTTGGAGTTGAGGGTGACCTTTTAAGGTAATACATTGAAAATTGGAATAATGGAGAAACCAACTAACTTGAGAAGCTTGGTCTAAATTGTCCTCTTATATAAATTCATTTGGAACTAAGAACACAAGAAGACCATTCAGAGAAACTAGACTTTTATTAGTGAAGTTATTTATGACAGAAATTGTATAACCCAATCATGATGCCAGAGCATATATAGATTGTCTAGAGTATTTCATAGATGTTTGCTCTATTCTTTTAATATTAAAATGACTCTAATTATTTCATTCTCTCTTTCTGTCCCACTTGAAATTAAGAAATCAGGAATCTTGAAAATATCCTGTCTCTTCTATATAAATTTATGGGTATAAATGGACATAGAGAAAACCTATTAATTTCGGTGTTTTTTGTTTTGTTTAGTTTTGTTTTAAATCTCTGATTGGCAGCACTCTGTACTCCTCAGCCACATGAAGCAGTAACACAATTGTATATGTCTGTATGTAAAAAATAAGGAAATTCCTGAGATCCCCATAATAATTAACCTCAAAGTTTAGAAATATCAAATATCTCAAATAAGGAATTATAATGAATAAAATTTTAATATGCTAAATTGAAAGGAAATAATTGATATTCATGTGTAGGCTTTGTCAAAGAAGATAGACTGAATGTGCTTTCTAGACTAAAGCCACAATAAAAATTTAATTAACATTTTTTTCATAATTATAACTTATTATTACTATTAATTAGCTAATTTATGTAAGTCACTAATAGCATTTATATCATAAAAGCATCATTTTCTTTCTCATTTATTAATCTCTCACCAGACATCTTATTCAGAGAAGTAATACCTTTTTATATCCTCATGTGATGATCTGCCTTAACTCAACATTTTGTATGTTAGCAGTGGCTTCTTTTTCTCACTCTCCTGTTTTCTTATGCTTTCTTATCTCATCTCTTATTGGTGACTGAAAACTACAGCAAACTTTCCCTGGTCCAGTGTGTTTACAAGAGACTATTAGAACTCATGGCCACTCCGGGGAGAAAATTTGATTGAGAGTTCTAGTGCTGGTTGAGTTGTAATGAATCTTTTTACCCAGATCCTATCATTTCTTGCTTCCTCAAGACACACCAAGTGGCAGCCTGCATTCCCAGAAAGAAAGCAGAAAGAGAAATGAGCTATATTTTCCACTTGGTTCTATTTATATTCTCAGTTCGGAACCTATCTTCTTCTCCACTTGTAGTTCAAATACTGAGTTTTCTTAGAAGACAGTATTTCTGGGTCAGAGGTTGAATTGACTGTAAAAAGTGAGCCAGGAGGCAATGGGTAAACACAAATTCACAAAATTTCCTGTTTTCAACTCTCAGTTTTACTTTTGGCTTCTTTAATAATTTAAGGTCTTAGGAGCTATGAAGCTATTCTCTTTCTTGTCAGTCATGCCCCCTGCAGGCATTTTGTTATAAATCAACAAAGGAAGAATCATCTATTTCCACTGTCTCCAATTTGTTTTGACCTGTGGGTTTTGAATGCACTGAGTGCTGTTTTTAGTGAGTTTTCATAGAGAAACTAGGAGGTACAGGTCAGTCAATGGAACTCAAGTATTTTTCTGAAACATGGGTGTGCAATTTTCATGCACATCATTAGTGTACATGAAACATTTGTGAACAGATGTCATTTTTATGCAAGTAACACATATAATCATGGGATAAATATGTGCCTATTAATGAACCTGTAAGTAAGCACTGTTCTTTGCATAAAGACCCTAGAATCTGAAACATTACATAGGATAAAGACCAATGGGATGTCTTAGTAGTTAAAGGCATTTGTTGCACAAGTTGATGACCTGAGTTTCAGGGATGAAACTCAGGGGTAGAAGGAGAAAACCTCCTACAGAATGTTGTCCTCTGACCTTCAAATCTGTACAATGGCATGCCCAAACCAAAGTCATGCATTACTTTACACGCAAACATATAACAATAATATAGATTGCTAAGTTATATCTATGAACAAAGTTTGCAAATAAGTATATCAGTTTGTTTAAAGTGGTTTATAAGGTTTTATCATATTGCAATTATAAACTTTTTATTTAGCACTTCCTTTTCTAATAATAATAATATTGATTAAATACTCAATTTAGATCAATTTCACTTTAAACTTAAAATTTATACATCATAACAAATGACTTAAATTGAAAATATATTTTAGTTACACATTTCTAGTAAGAAAATGAATAGTTACTGATTAAAGTAATGACTTCTATTACTCATCTACCCAATAGTTTTGCTGAGAAGAAAATAAGTCATGACCAAAAAGAATTTCCTTCAGGAGTTACAGGGCCAATTTAGGAAGTAAAAACCCACAATGATATAATAGAATTTAGACATAGAAAAGGCTCTGCTCTCCTATACTATCTTTAACTGGCTTTGTTATGAAGTTCTAAAGTTTAGGACTTTATTTTCTTATTTAATTTTGTATAATAATTCTACGGTTAATATTTTCTTTCTGCAACTTTATTCTTAGAGAAAAAATATCATTTTGAGTTTTAATATTAAAAGCAGTATTTCAAAGAACAAGCAGAGTAAAAGCTCTGTCTGAATTCACTGACGATCTTTACATTAGGAAACTTTGGGAAATAGGTTAGGTTTCTAAAACAACATGGAAAACAAACAAGCAAACAAAACCAAAATACTATATAGCAGAAAAGTCCAATGTCATACTATTCTTTCCTCAACTAAAGAGAATCAATACTACTTTTAGGTTTTTAAATTATCTTCCTTCAGTCATTTTAAATTTATAAGATTATGTTATCAAAAATCCAATTAAAATATACCAGAATTTTAAAATAAATTTTATTTTAAATATTTGTCATTAAAATTTTTTTTCTTTTATTGCCTCAAACAGAGCTGTTTTGGCCCCAGGATTGTATCTTTAGAGTAGAGAAATAATCAGAAAATAAAATGTTGTTAATGTCTTTATAAAAGACTTCTGAGTAGTAAAAAATTAAGCCAAATTCTTCTAGAAAGAGAGAAACACATTGGCCACAATATAACATGTTATTTCCTATGGTTCTTACCTACATTCATCCTCTTTTGAAGTCTTAGGGATGGAAGGTATATCATGTTCTGAGTATATTCTCTTATCCTAGGGTCTAACTCTTCTCCTAAGCACCTTGTAGTGGGATTATGATGATAATGTAAATATTTGTCCTGTTTATGAGTTTAATAAAAGCTGATTTGCCAAAGGCAAACAGGAAGTGTGGGCGGGACTACCAGGATAAGAAAACTCAGGAATGTCTTGGAGCCCAGACTGAGATACCAGAGTCGCAAGAGCTGCCAGGAGGTGCAGAGGAAATGCTGCTCTGAGAAAAGGGACCGAGCCACATGGCTAACGAGATCGGATAGTTCAAATGAAGGAGTTAGCAAGTTATATGTCTGAGCCCTAGGTTGATCAATGTAAGAAGAATAGAAGTCTGTGTGTGATCATTTGAGGCAAAGAGGGCCCTTGAGTGAGACTAAACCTTTGGTCCAGGCCTGGAAAGTCTGGGCCAGAACCATTTACAACACACTCTCTTTACTTACTTCAGTCAAGACGAGAATAGGTTAGGCTGTGGTAACTGCAATGTTGAGTTTTTATTGTGTTCAACACAAAAAGATTTTTTTTGTCTTTAATCTATGAATCCCATGTTAGTCGTTGCTTACTCAGTCACTTCAGCAAGTGAGAGAGTCAGCTGGACTATAGACCACCGGTCTCTGCCAAAAGATGCATTTTTTTCTGATTATACTAGAATAGCCCAAACAATGCAACTTGTTAAAGTAAGGATATAACTAGTGCATTTTTTAAAAATATATGCTCATAAGTAGAGTAACACAAGTGATAATAATATATTTGGCAATGTTCTATAATGTATTTAATTAGTCTCTATTTTTATAATTGTATAAACAAATAATGATCTTTAAAATGCTGCACCTGTACTTAGCATCAAAATATTATGGTTGTTTATTTTACACTTTACTATGGTTGTTTATTATACAGCATACTGCCCCAGCTTCAAAATAGTGGGATTAGATGAAAATGCTATTTTTCATGTCGCCTTTACCTCATCAATATGATTAATATTTTGATATTATTGTTATGATTGCCACACTGATATACATGAAATAATTTGTGTTTTTTTCATTCATCTACTATCTTTTTCTATTTTTCATAAGATTTTAAAAAATGGTTTTTGAAAAATACTTTGATTTTATGAAATATATATGGTTATGTTTTTTTCTCCCTTTGCTTCTCCCAGTAATTCTGCACTTTTAATTCCACCTGGGCCCACCCCACTTCTGATACTAATTTTAAAAAAGAGAGAACCTTCTAAGGTACAATAGCAAAGTAAGATAAAATTTTTAAAAATCAGAATAGGACAAAGCAATTGAAAGAAAAAAGAAACTTCAAGAAAAAGTACAAGATACAGACTCAGAAACTCTTTGGTTACATTCAGAAATCCCATAGTAACACAAAACCAGAAAACCATAACATATAGGCAAAGGACTTATAGTATAAAGAAAGAGAGACAAATTAGAAAATTAAAATTTAAAAAGATAAAATTTTTAAAAAAGAAAAAAATAGAAAGTTCAGAAACTGCATAACTTGACAATCGACCTCCAAATATACCTTTGAGTTTAGTTTCTATTGGCTATTTACTGCTAGTTATGAAGTCTACACTTAAGAGCAATTCTTTCTCCAGTGAGACTCCCTTGAAGAAAACTAAATGTTCATTTGCAAGAGGTTATCAGTTGGTGATATCTTAGGGATAGTGGCATGTGCCCACTTCTCCTTCCAGCACTACAACCCTATAGTGTATTGGCCCTTGCAATCCCTGCACATATTGCCTCAGTCTCTGTGAGTTTATATATATATGTATATATATACACATACATACATATACATGTATACATATGCATCATTCTGTGGTGATAAGTTACATATTTAATAAAATGTGAATTATTAGGGAGATTATCACACAATCAACACCTAGGCAGACAGCTCAGGAATTTCTTGATCCTTGAGTACAAGGACAAACAGCTGGGATTCAAAGGCACACACCTTTAATTCCAGCACAGAGAAAGCCTGGGAGTGGTGACCTATGCCCTTAATAACTCCAGAGACAGAACTTTCTCTGTTTCTGTGAGTTCAAGGCTAGCTACAAAATAGAGTAGCTCACACCTTTAATCCTAACCTGGATGGGATACAGCTGGTGAGAATCTTATTTAAGGCCTCATAAGAAACCAGCAGAGGCAGAAGCAACCAGGTGCAAGGCTGAGGAAGTTGGAAGACAGCTGGGTGAGATCTGATGGTAGTGTTTCCTCTCTCTGATATTTTAGGTTTTATTAAATATGTAACATGTCACCCAATCATTCCTTTTGTGTTTAGTAACCATTCTTCTTTTGGTTTCTTCCACTCCCTCTGGCTCTCACTCTTTTTGCTTTCTCTTCTGAGGATTCCTTGAGCACCTTGAAGAGATAGCTAATGCAGATATTTATTTTTGAGGTGAGTGCCCCAAGGTCTCTCAGTCTCAGTGTATTATATAGCTTAGGTTTCTCTGTATTTGTTCTCAACTGCTGCAATAGTAGCTTCTCTGATGATGACTGAGCTATATACTGATTGAAGTGCAGCAGAATGTATATGGTTGGTTACAAAACAATACACTATTTAGCCTCACAAAAGTGGGATTAGAATGTCATCAGAAGTCATTTTATTGTTATGTTTCCTAAACAAAACATTAATGTTTGATTTTACCCTAAGTCCTTTGGCCTATCTAGTCCTCAGTTCTTGGAAAGGAAGCAGTAACAGGTATTAGTTACACCCAATGGAGTTAGCTTTAAGTCAAATCGGATATTGATAGATTACTGCCACAAGCTTTATGCCACTATTGAACTAGCATATTTTGCATGCAATACACCATTTCAGATTGAAAAATTTGTACTTGGATTGGTGTTCATCGTTTTCCTTGGTAGCTTTCAGAGTACCTACCAGTATCATGAACATTATTAGTTCATAGAGTGAAGGCTTTAGGCAGACACCTACTTAACTTGTTCATGGTAAGTGAGTTGTATAGATATTGTATTTGGAAAGAGAGTCTTGCTGTGTATTTGTGGACAGCAACCTATTATCTTGGTAATACCCTGCTGTATTAAGATATATCTATGGGATTGCTTTGGCCAACAATTCAGTGAGGTATAACTTATTTTCAGTACTGGAAGCTTCATTTATTGACAAGAAATGTCCTGTTTGGCTTTTTATTCACTATTATTTGGCAATTTAATTTATATCACGTCTATATTTGTGTATATTAGGAAACTATTTTGCAGTAAGTTTACATACTATCAATCAACTGTCTCCTAAATTTTAACTATTTCTCCATATTCCATACCTCATTCCTCTCTTCCTTTCCACTCCCCACTTGATTCCCACAACATTTTGCATTCATAAATATCTATAAACATGCCCAAGCTGCAAACCACAACTGCTGAACAGCTTGGGATCAGAAACACCTTGGACTGACTCCTTGGATCCCTCTCTCCCTAGAGGAACGCCTGACTCAGTCTTGAGGTTGAGGGGAGAAAACTCGATCTTCCAGGAGTGGAGGCTGAACTAAGCAATATTAGGAGAGTGAGACCTTGGGACCACCTGCCTGCCGCCTGCCCGGGGGTTGGGGGTCAGGATGGGGACTTGTGGAGAAAAGAGAATGACCTGATCTGTTGGGAGGGGAAAGGACCTTGAATAAGGATATACAGGATAGAAAGTGTGATTTCTTTGTTCATAATAAAAAATAAACAAATAAAAAATAAAATAAATGGTCAAAAAAATATCTGTTGTTCCCATTTCTAAGAGATCTATCTGTCCCTCAGTCCCTTTTTGTAATACCTAACCCCTGTGATTTTATGGATTATATATTAGTTATTATTAACTAAATAGCTAATGTACATGTAAATGGATACATACCTCAGTTATCTTTCTGGTTATGGGTTACCTTACTCATGATGTTTTTTTTTTTTTTTTTTTTTTTTTTTTTTTTTTTTTTTTTTTTTTTTTTTTTTTTTTTTTTTTTTTTTTTTTTTTTTTTTTTTTTTTTTTTTTTTTTTTTTTTTTTTTTTTTTTTTTTTTTTTTCTAGTAAATTTAATGGATGAATATTATTCCTCTGGTCAGATGTATTATATTTTCTTTATCCTTTCATCTGTTGAGAAACAGCTAGGTTTTCTACAATTTTTTTCTACAATTTCTACTGGTTATTGTGAATAGAGCAGTGAGGAACATAGTTAAGCAAAAGCTTCTATGGTAGAACGAAGGATCCTCTGGGTACATGCCGAAGAGTGGGCAAGTGGATATAGTTGGCCATGAAGTCTAGCTCCATGGTTTCAGAGTAAGAAAAATCCACAGTGAGGCAAAATGAGACTTTGGACTTTTTTAATTTGAGTGTATTTCTAGAAACTAAATAAATTTACATATGAACTCTTTGGGTCACAGTATTATTCTGCTAAAGCTGTAGTTCTATACTACAACTCTAAATTTTTTCAAAGTTGTAACTTCGACTATTCTGTTTTCTTCTATTCTAGCTTTTATTCTTCTCAGCTCTGATCTTTCTCAGCTCTCATTTTTCTCATTTCTTTTTTCTCTTTGGCCCTATACAAACTTCTAACAGGAGACTCTGCAATAATAATAAAAGTTACAAAGCCCTCTAAAGGTCCTAGTACATTTCTTGAATAGATGATAAAAGAATTTTGCAAATGAAGAATTGGCATCATATCTTAGGTTGCTTTTGCTAATAACCTTGGTTCTACAGTTATGGATTGTGTGAGTTAATTTTTTATCCTGCTACTTTACTGAAAGTGCTTTTGAGCTGTAGAATTTTCCAGTGGAATTTTTAATATCACTTATACATACTATTATATCATTTGTAACTTTTGACTGTCTTTTCCAAATTTTATCTCATTGACCTTTTTCAGTAGAAATATTTTTCCTAAGACTTTAAGTACTATAATGAATAGGATTAGGAATAGTAGATAATTATTGTTGGCTGTGAGCTTGCTATAAACTATGAAACTAGTCTATATTTCTCTTTCTTTGTTGGGTATGTATGTGGTTTAGGAATCCAGGTAACTGTGGCCTCATGAAACAAATTGAGCAATGTTTCTTCTGTATGAATTTTTGGAATAATTTGTGGAGTATTGGCATTAACTCTTCTGTTTTCTGGCCCTGGTATATTTTTTATATATTAACTTTTAGACATTTTATGAGAAAAGAAAATATTTATTCATAGAAACTAAACAATAAAATTAAAAACAATCATCAGAATGTATGATAACATTTGCACTTATATATCCAATAATGTGTTAATATCTAAAATTCACAAAGAACAATGCAACTAAAATCCCAAAGGAAAACTGACTTAAAATGAACAAAAGATTCAATAGATATTTTTTAATTTTTTCTTTTTTATTATGAATAAAGACTCATTTTTTATTCATGTATCCCATTGTTCAAAATCTCTTCCCCCTTCCACCGCTCCCAGTCACTCTCTCTTCTCCTCATTACTTTACCTCCTCCCCAACAAGAACAGGACGTCCCAAGGTCCCAAGGTGGCTTAGTTCAGCATCCACTCCAGGCAGATTCGGTTTCCTTACCCCAACATCAAGACTGCATCAGACGAGATTGGGCGCGTTCAGGGCACAGGTGACCACTTCCTAAATATAACACCAGTGACACAGACACTAAGACCAACAATCAATAAGTGTGATTTCCTGAAGCTAAGAAGCTTCTGTAAAGCCAAGTACACTGTCAATAGGACAAAACAACAGCCTACAGAATGGGAAAAGATTTTCACCAACCCTACAATTGATAGAGGACTGATCTCTAATATATATAAAGAACTCAAGAATCTAGAGCCCAAAACCTTGAATAACACAATCAAAAAATGGGGTTCAGATCTAAAAAGGGAATTCTCAGCAGAAAAATTACAAATGACTGAAAGGCACCTGAAAAAGTGCTCATCATCTTTAGCCATCAGAGAAATGCAAATCAAAACAACTTTGAGATACCACCTAACACCTGTTAGATTGGCTAAGATAAAAGGCACAGATGACAGCATATGTTGGAGAGGATGCAGAGCAAGGGGAACACTCCTCCAGTGTTGGTGGGAGTGTAAGCTTATTCAGCCACTTTGGAACTAAGTATGGCGGTTTCTCAGAAAATTGAGAATCAATCTCCCCAAGGACCCAGCAATACCACTTCTGGGTGTATACTCTAAAGATGCACAGTCATACTCCAAAGGCATTAGCTCAACTATGTTCATAGCAGCATTATTTGTAATAGCAAGAACCTGGAAACAACCTAGATGTCCTTCAACTGAAGAATGGATTAACAAACTGTGGTATATCTCCACAATGGAATACTACTCAGCAGTAAGAAAAAATGATATCCTAAAATTTGCAGGCAAATGGATGGACTTGGAGAATATCCTCCTGAGTGAGGTATCACAAACTCAGAAAGATAAGCAGGGGATGTACTCACTCATTAGTGGTCCCTAAACAAACAAACAAGAAAAAAGTCAAGCATGCCCAAGCTGCAAACCACAACCACTGAACAGCTTGGGATCAGAAATACCCTGGACTGACTCCTTGGATCCCACTCCCCCTAGAGGAACACCTGACTCACTCTTGTGGGAGGGGGGAGAAAACTGGATCTTCCAGGAGTGGAGACTGAACTAAGCAATATTGGGACAGTGGGACCATAGGGCTGTCTCCTGCCTGCCCAGGGAGGGGATGGGGAGTTGTGGAGAAGAAAGAATGACCTGATGTAGCAGGACGGGGAAGGAACCTTGAATAAGGATGTACAAGGATAGAAAATGTGACTTCTTTGTTAATAATAATAATAATAATAATAATAATAAAGTATACAGAAAAAAAAACTGCATCAGGTGCTCCCTCTGGAGGAAGTGGGCTCCAAGGTGCTGGTCCAAGGTGCTTCAGATTCTGTGGGTTGCAAACCCTTTGGAGAGTCAACAAACCCTTTTAAGGTACGTGGCCTAAGACTATCAGAAAACAAGCATTTATTTTACTGTTAAGAACCAGAACAAAATTACAGTTATTAAAGCAATAAAAATAATTTCATGGTTATGTCCATCACAACATGAGGAGCTCTCTCAAAAGGTAGCAGCATTAAGAAGGTTGAAAAACACTTACTTTCAGATATGCTGTTAAGTTAGCAGTATGAGATCCCTCCAATTTTTTGCTGGGGTAGGCACTTAGTGCAATGAACTGGCCTTTATAACTATATCATGTATCCCATATGTTTTAATATGTCTTTACCTATTTATTAAATTTTAGAAAGTTTTAAATTTCTTTCTTTTTAATTTATTTTTACAGAATAAATTCTCTTTTATCCATGTATCCCCTTGTTCCAACTCCCTTCTCCCTCTGGGCTACTTACTACGAGTCAGTCTTCAGCCTCCCTCCACTCCATCCCCCCACTCCCTCCCCAGAAAGGGCAAAGGGATAGGGACTATGAGGAAATTTCTCACAGTGATGGTTGGTTGGAGCTTTGGGGAGCTCACTGAATGAAGAACAGCCACCTGGGAACCATCAAGAAAAGGAGCAAGGTCCTCCAAGGATAGGCAACTGTCCACAGACATGGACATGGAGCCTCAAGGGGAAGGTTCAGTCTGTGTTTCTGTGCATAGACTGGCACCTTGGAGCCCATTCCCTCCAGAGAAACACCAACCCAGTCTTGATATTATTTCCAGATTTTTTCAGTTTGAATTTTTTTTTATTCTATTTTTATTTTGATGTCTTGCAAATTTTTTTTATTTTTTTTACTGCTTGTTGTGTTTTCATAGGTTTTTGGGTTTATTTGTACCTCAGCTAAGTCACACTTTTCAGCACCTACTGTAGTACAGTGGCTGGACTATAATGAAGATATATTGTCCTACTAATACTGTGTTTTTTCATTGACATCTAGCTCTGGTTTTTAGAACATTACAGGTCTATAGGTGAGTCTTTTCTGAGTTGAGTAGATATTTTGTTCTTTGGATTCTATTTCCTTCACTGGTACTACAGAGAATGTGGTAGCTGCAGCTTCCCTAACATGAAATTTTTCTTAATTATGCTTGGTATGGCCAATGGAGATTCAAAGTACAAGGTGAATCTAGGTTCAGTGAACAGACATTTAGTAATGAAGATTAGATAGAAGGGGTGGTGGTTGAAGGAGAGAAGAAAGAAAGATATTCCAACGGAATCTGCCTAGTCCCCTGAGAACTGAGGCAGAGAATACAGAGACCACTATAGATAGTCTGTTGGAGAAGAGGGCAGAGAACAAGGAAAGTCTATGGCAGGCATTCTGCTACAGTGCAGGGGTTATACTGGCCTGGATTTGGAGGAGAGAAGGGAGGGTGAGGTTCTGCAGTTAGCTAACATGTTTCTCTGGCACACATGGCCTAGGTTTACCAGAGAATGCCTGCTGGAGTTTGGAGCAGGGAAGGGATTCTTTTCCTTACAAAAATGACTTGTTTATTTCTGTATTGAGGCTCCATTTTCATTCTGTTTTTTATGTCTTTCACTGTGCTGTCTTTGATTAAATGTTACAGCATCATTATTATTCTATGTATCTGCTAGGATGCATCTTTTTATTTTTTCATTATTAGAAAGCTTTCCGTTAATTCTGGTCATTGTCGTTTTACATATAAATTTTGCAGACAGATGACTGAACTAAATGTGAAATAGTAAAATTCTGTGAAAGAAAGCATGTGGACTTTCCTGTATCACATTCCATCTTTATCATATTTCCACCATAACAATGTCAAGCCACTTCATCTCCAAAACAATTATGATTCTTATCTGTCATGTTTTGATATTCCAGACTAATTTTATTTTTTTACTATGAATAAAACCATATTTTTATCCATGTTCAAGCTCCCTTCCCTCTTCACCAATTCTAGTCACTCTCTAATTTCCACATCTCTTTATCTCCTCCCCAGCTAGGGCACGAGGTCCCAAGGTTCCAATATGTGTTAGTTCAGCAGTAACTCCTGTCAGATCCAGTTTCCTCATCCCAACATCAAGACTGGGTCAGGTGTTCCTCTGGAGGGACTGGGAACCAAGGTGCCAGTCCAAGGTGTTTGTTTCAGATCCCAAGCTGTTTAGTGTTTGTGATTTGCAGCTTGGACATGCTTTGCTTTTTGCTTTTTGGTTTAGATATTAATAAGTGAGTATATCCTCTGCTTATCTTTCTGGATTTGAGATACCTTGCTCATGAGGATATATTCCAAATCCATCCAATTGCTTGCAAATTTTAGAATATCATTTTTTTCTTACTGATGAGTAGCACTCCATTGTGTAGATGTACCACAGTTTTTTGGTCCATTCTTAAGCTGAGGGGAATCTAGGTTGTTTTCAGGTTCTTGCTAATACGAATAATGATGTTATGAACATATTGGAGCTAATGCTTTTGGAGTTCGAATGTGCATCTTTAGAGTATACACCCAGAAGTGGTATTGCTGGATCCTTGGGGAGATTGATACCCAGTTTTCTGAGAAACTGCCATACTGCATTCCAGAGTAGCTGAACAAGCTTACACTCCCTCCAAAAACGGAGGAGTGTTCCCCTTGCTCTGCAACCACTCCATCATAGGCTGTCATCTGTGTCTTTTATCTTACCCAATCTGACTAGTATAAGGTGGTATCTCAAAGTCTGTTTGATGGCTAAAGATGTTGAGCACTTTTTCAAGTGCCTTTCAGCCAATCATAATTCTGTTGCTGAGAATTTCCTTTTTAGTTTTGAACCACATTTTTTGATTTGGGTTATTCAAAGTTTTGGGCTCTAGTTTCTTGAGTTCTCTATATATTTTAAAGATCAGTCCTCTATTACTGGTAGGGTTGGTGAAAATCTTCTCCCTTTCATCCTATTGACTGTGTCCTTGGCTTTGCAGAAGCTTCTCAGTTTCAGGAGGTCCCATTTATTAATTGTTGTTATTAGTGTCTGTGCCACTGGAGTTATATTTAGGAAGTGGTAACCTGTGCCAACTTGTTGGAGAGTATTTCCCACTTTTTTTTTCTATCAAGAACAAATTGTCTGGGTTTATGTTGTGGTCTTTGAGCCACTTGGATTTGAGTTTTGTGCAGGTTGACAAGCTTGGATCTATTTGCATTTTTCTGCCCACTACCATCAAGATATGTCAACACAATTTGTTAAAGATACTATCTTTTTTCCATTGAATATTTTGGGCCTCTTTAACAAAGATCAGGTATTTATAAGGTTTTTGTTTAATGCCTAGATGCTCAATTCAATTCCATTGAACCACAAGTCTGTTTTTATGCCAGTACCTGGCTGTTTTTAGTACAGTATCTCTATGGGTTGGTGATACCTCCTGAGGTTATTTTGTTGAGCAAAATTGTTTTGGCAATCCTAGCTTTCCTGTTATTCCAAATTAAGTTTACTATTGTTCTTTTAGGGCTGAAAAATATTGTGTTGGGATTTTGATGGGCAGTGCACTGAATCTGTAGATTGCTTTTCATAGAATTGCCATTTTTACTATGTTGTTCCTACCTATCCAGGAACACGTGAGATCTTTCCATTTTCTGATATCCTCTTCTATTTCTTTCTTCAGTGATTTAAAATTTTTGTCAAATAGATCTCTTACTTTTTTGGTTATAGTTACTCCCAGGTATTTAATGCTATTTGCAGCTATTACAAAGAGTTATGTTTCCCTTATTTCTTTATCAGCCCTTTTATCTTTAGTGTATAGGAGGACTACTGATTTCTTTGAGTTAATCTTGTATCCTGCGACATTGCAGAAGGTGTTTATCAGCTGTAGAAGTTCCCTGGTACAATTTTGTGGGTCACTTATGTATACGATCATATCATCTGCGAATAGAGATAGTTTCACTTCTTCTTTTACAATTTATATCCCCTTAATCTCCTTTCATTCTCTTATTGTTTTATCTAAAATTTCCAGAACTATATTGAATAGATAAGGGTAGAGAGGACATCCTTGTATAGTTCCTGATTTTAGTGAGATTTCTTTGAATTTTTCTCCGTTAAATTTGATGTTGACTATTGACTTCTTGTAAATAGCCTTTATTAGACTGAGATATTTTCCCTGTATTCCTGATCTCTCCAGGGCTTATATCATAAAGGAGTGTTGGATTTTGTCAAAGGCTTTGTCAGCTCTAAGGATATGATCATGATCATGTGGTTTTTTTTTTCTTCACTTTTTTGTATGAAGGATAGCGTTTATGGCTTTTCGTATGTTAAACCATCCCTGCATTTCTGGGATGAAGCCTACTTGGTCGTGGGGGATGATATTTTTTATATATTGTTGTATATGGTTTGCCAAAATTTTGTTGAGAATTTTAGCATCAATATTCATGAGGGAAATTTGTCTGTTGTTCTCCTTCTTTGTTGTGTCTTTGAGTGGCTTGGGTATTAGGGTAATTATGACCTCATAAAAGGAATTTGGCAATATTCCTTCAGTTTTTACTGTGTGAAATATTGAGGAATAATGGTAATAATTATTTATTGAATGACTGGTTGAATTTTGCAATGAAATCATCTGTACCTGGGCATTTTTTTACTTGTGAGACTTTTAATGACAGCTTCAATTCCTTTAAGGGTTATAGGTCTGTTTATGTAATTAATCTGGTCTTCATTTAATTTTGGTAAATTGTACCTATTTCTTCTAGATTTTCCATTTTTGTGGAATGTAGATTTTCAAAGTATTATCTGATGCTTCTCTGTATTTTCTGGGGATCTGTTGTTATGTCCCCCTTTTCATTTCTTATTTTGTTGATTTGGATACTCTCTCTGTGCTTTTTGGTTAGCTTGGATAAGGGTTTATCTATCTTGTTGACGTTCTTAAAGAACCAACTGATTCATTGATTCTTTGTATTGGCTTTTTTTTGTTTGTTTGTTTCAATTGTATTGATTTCAGCTCTAAGTTTGATTATTTCCTGCCATCTACTCATACTAGGTGAGTTTGCTTCTAATTGTTCTAATGTTTTCAGCTGTGCTGTTAGTTCTCTAGTGTGGGATTTCTCTAGGCTTTTCATATAGGCATCTTAAGACTGCTTTCATTGTGTCCCACAAGTTTAGGTATGTTGTGAATTCATTTTCATTAAATTCTAGGAAAATTTTATTTCTTTCTTAATTTCTTCCTTGAACAAGAGCTGGTTCAGCTGAGTGATATTTAGTTTCCATGAGTTTGTAGGCTTTCTGTGATTTTTGATGTTGTTGAACTCTAACGTTAAGCCCTGGTGGTCTGATATGATACAAGGGATTATTTCCATTTTTTTGTATCTGTTGATATTTGCTTTATGAACAATCATGTGATCAATTTTAGAGAAGTTCTATGAGGTGCTGAGAAATATGTATATTCCTTTGCATTTGGGTGGAAGCTTCTGTAAATATCTATTAAATCCATTTGCATCATAACCTGTCTTAGACTCCTTATTTCTCTGTTGAGTCTCTGTCTTATTGACCTATCCAGGGGTAAAAGAGGCATATTGAAGTCTCCCACTATTAGAGTGAGAATAGATGTGGGATTTGAGCTTTAGCAGTGTTTCTTTTACATAGGTTGGTGCCCTTATATTAGGGGCATAAATATTCGGGATTGAAATCTCCTCTTGACCAATTTGTCTTGTGATGAATAAGTATTGTCCATCTTGGTTCCTTCTAATTGATTTTTGTTTAAAGTCTACTGTGTTAGATATTAAGATGGCAACCCCAGCTCATTTCTTAGGGCCATTTGAATGGAAAACCTTTTCCCATCCCTTCTCTCTGAGCCTGTGTCTATCTTTGTGGTTGAGGTGTGTTTATTGTTTGCAGCAGAAGGATGGCTTCTGTTTTTGTGTCCAACTTGTTATGTTAGTGTGTGTCTTTTTATAAGTGAGTTGAATTCATTGATATTAAGTGATATTAGTCATCTCTGATTGATATTTCCTGTTATTTTTGGTGGTAGCTTGTATGTATTTCCTTTCTTTGTGCTTTTCTTCTGTGGGATTATTGAATGTTTGTGGCTTCATTGGTGTATCTGGGATCCCTAGGTTGGACTTTTCCCTCTAATGCTTTCCAGAGGACTGGTTTGGTAGATAGCTATTGTTTCAGTCTGACTTTGTCATAAAATATGTTGTTTACTCCATCTGTGTTGATTGATAATTTTCCTAGGTATAGTATTATAGTTTGACAGCCCTGTTCTTTTAGTGTCTGTATAACTTCTGACCAAGTCCTTCTTGCTTTCATTGTTTCCATTGATTTATTCTGATTGGTCTACATTTATAGGTAAGTTGGCCCTTTTATTTTGCAGCTCTTAAATTTTTTTCTTTGTTCTGTATGTTGTGTGGCTTGATTATTATTGGCGAGTGGACTTTTTTTAAGGGTTATATCTATTTGATGTTCTGTAAGCTTCTTGTATCTTTATAGGCATCTCCTCCTTCTAGTTAGGAAAGTTTTCTTTTATGATTTTATTGAATACATTATCTGTGCCTTTGAGCTGGTGTTCTTCTCCTTCTTCTATTCCTATTATTTTCAGGTTAGGTCTTTACATAGTGTCCCAGATTTCCTGAACATTTTGTGTTATGGCTTTTTTGGTTTTAGTATTTTCTTTGACTGATGTATCTATTTCTGCTACTGATTCTTCCACTTCAGAGATTCTCTCTTCCATCTCCTGGATTCTGTTGGTTATGCTTGTATCTGTAGTTCCAGATTTTTTCTTAAGTGTTTCTATTTTGACCTTTGCCTCATTTTGTGTCTTTTTTATTGCTTCTATTTATGTTTTTAGTTTCTGGAGTGTTTCCTTCTTGTTTTGGTTTTCCTTTTCTTGGTTTTCTTTCAAGGATTTGTTCATCTCTTCCAAGTTTTTGTTTGTATTTTCTTCTATTTCTTTAAGGGAATGTTTATGTCTTCTTTGAAAGCTTCCATAATCTTCACAAAGATGTTTTTGATGTTGTTTCCTTCTGTTTTGTTTTTATTGCTTTGTTCAGGTCTTGTATAATTGTAGAACCACCAGTTTCTTCTGGTGTTGCCTTGTTGTTCTTTATAGTGTTATAAATATTTTTACACTGGCGTCTGCCCATGGCTCCAGTGGTTCATGATAAGACAGCTCCTATTCAGCTGTGGCAGGAGGACATGTGTGTCTACTATCTCCTCTGAGCAAGGGACTGCTTGATCTCTGACTATGCACTGGACAGGGGTCTATATTTCAAATCCTCAGTCATTCTCTGATGTTGCAGTTCACCTTGGAGATGGGGCCTGGCCCTGCAATGTCCCCTTTTTGTTGGTGTGGCTGGAGGAGCTCCTCACAGACAAGCCCTACCTCCTGTCTGCTAGGGAGGGTCTAAGATCAGACTCTGGGGATTTATCCAGTACCGGAGATAGACTCTCTCCGGGTGGTCTATGTGCTGGAATCTGCTTACCTCTGGATGTGGTCTGTTGTCATTTTTTCTTTTATGTCTTAGATCAAGTATTTATGATTTATTCCTTACAAATATTGTTGCTTAGCCTCAAGTACTTTTTGTTAATATCCTGTGAAAGAAGACAACACATGCTTGAGTCATAGGCAAGGAAATATTAAGTTACTAGTATTTTTTAAAACTTTATTATTGGATAGCTTTCATAAAGCTCTGTTGATGCCAGAAGTAAAAGGTAATTATCAGCCTTATATGGGTGTGGACCCTGTGAGCCACATTAACAACTGACCTGGAAAAACATGCCCGATGGTTTGCTAGTGGCAAGAATGTCATGAGAGGAATAACCATTCACTTTCTGATTAGACTTAAGCTCCATTCTCAAAATATGAACATTTTAAATGTCACCATATTGGGGCCAAGAAACCATGGTTATACAGATCATGGAGCCTATAAGAAAAACATATACTATTAGCCTGTCAAATGTACATAGTATTAAATCTATTTTGATAATATTATACCTATAGTTTAAGGCTTAACTTTCATTTGAGTTGTTTCTGTGTGTGGTCAATGATAAATATGGAGAATTACCACTGAGTAAGGTTCAGAGAATAAGAAATTGAAGAATGTGTATCATAAAAGCAGCATATATACAACACCATTCTTCCAAAGGCTCAGGATTCTTTGCAAAAGAGGAAAAAGGGAGCATCTTAGAGCTATAAGAGGTGAGTATCAAGGACATGGTGTTGGTACACATCAAGGAGGCTGAACATATACAACTAATACAATTTTTACAGCATACTCCAAACCTGGGCAAGTTCAAGATGTTTGAAAATCAGCTCAGAATGAAGTTGGATATGAAGTACCAACCTTAGCCATGGAACAGTTGGCAGTTCTTGGATTCTATCAAAATGAAGGTCACTTTTCTCTAATAGTTGTACCGATTGACAGAAGGTCTAGGAAAAAGTAATTTGATAATTATTTATCTTTTAAGGTTCTTAATTGTATTATTGTAGTGTGTGTGTGTGTGTGTGTGTGTGTATGTGTGTGTGTGTGTAGCTAGTTATAATGCATCTCTCAGAAATGGAGTTACAAAATGTTGTGAGGTGCCTGATGTGAGTTCTGAGAAAAGAGCCCAGGTCTTCTCAAGAACAGTATGTACTCTTAACTATTTAGTCATCCTTCAGCCCCTTGAGGATTTTTGGCACTACATTTTGAGGCATATAATTTTTCTTCATTATTTTTTTAAATTAAAATTTAAACAGCATTTCTTTTTTCACTCTTCTTCCCCCTATACTCTACCAACTACCTCTCTCTACTCTCCATTTAATTCATGCTTTTCTTTTCACTAATTGTATCTCATTGCGTTTGTTATATGCCAACAAGCTGTGTATTAAACTAATCTTTATCTCTTTTATCTATATGGTACTTATTTTAATCAGAGCCCCTCCAACCTCTAATCTTAAACTTACTATATGTGAAATAATATAAAAATGAAACACTTTTTGTGTTGCTTTGCCTCAAAGACAACTCTTGAATATATATTTGTCAAAGACCTTAGCCAAATAATATGAATTTGATTATTCTTAAGTTTCTATTCAGCAAAAATTTATACTTGACTTTTCTCCTTCTTTGGGAACTTCCACCCCTTGTTTTTGTAACAAAACATGATTTTTTTTCCTTTCCAGTGTTTCTCTTCTTGATCTTTCCCAGAAAATAAATGTCAGAAAGTTTGACTTTTAGGTCTAGAAGGTGAAGTTTGCCCTTTACAGCTCTCTATGTCAGTTTATATTTTCTGGAACCTTTATTCAATACCTATATCTGATGATTCCCAGAGGTATATCTCATATCTAGACTTCAAGGTCTCAATTGATTTATGTAACGGTAAGCTTGACTTACCTATATATAACAACTTTAATTATTTATTACATTTAAACTGAACTCTAAATTTACAAAAAGTCATTTATCATTTTATTTTTTACATAACTTTAAAAAATACACAGTTAAGTCACAAAGTCAGAAACTTGAAAATACTTCTTAATTACTTTGCATTTCACCATGCTACAGATTACATTTCCAAAAATAATTCCATCAGCAAATGCTGTCCAGTCTGCATGAAAGTATTTTTATGTATGTATCTTGCTATAAGCATTGATAGGGCTTTCAGGGTTTTTCCTATTAAACTAGATGAAAGTCTTATGCATATGCCTTTCCTTAACATTATAGTCTCTACCCTACTGTTGGAGCAACTATAAACATAAATTAGATTGTCATCTACCTGCTCAACACCTAATGATTGATGCATGTAAAAAAAAATTAAACCTATATCTTAACTAGGTGGGAAGCTTCTTTATGAATCTATATGTAGTTTGAGCTGGCTGTCTAACTTGTTGTGGTGGAAAATGTCCTCAGCTGAAGTACTTCAATATACACAGTTGTTGGAACTCAAAGTTTGTTTTCCATTAGGCAGTGTTGCTCTTTAGCCTACAATGGACCATGCAACAACAGTATGACCTCAGAGTGAGTCGAGTCCCCCAGTGGGGTACTGTATCTTTCACGCAGCTTTCTTCTCTCTTCCATTCGTCTTTGGAAACAGGTTTTTCTTTCATTGAAAATCTTTTCCAATTTTATAAAAAATAATTATTTAATTACTTAATTCCCAAGATGGTTCTATATTCATCACTTATATTGTGCCTAATATACCACTTGATATATTCTAGAAATTTTACAATATGCAAAATAATACATATGTAGGTATGCTTACAAATATGTGTGTTTGTTTACTGTGGTATAATATACACAAATTTTAAACAGAGTGGAAAATTTAGCAAATCTTAAATGCCTGTTTATGTCATCAGAACTATGAACAATTGATTGTAAAGAAATGAATGCATATTTAATATCTGCACCATTAATCTACATAATTAAAAATTGCATATTTTATTATATAATTGTGCTAATACATATATGCATACAGACCATCATATATATGTATTCATTTTTATTTTTTATTTTTTAACTTATTTTTGTGAGACAAGAATGTACTATGTAGCTCAGGATGATGTTTAACATCTGAACCTCCTATTTCATGATAGTAATACAGGTTTTTAACACTACTATGTAGTTTTATATGTTGCTGAGGACTGAACTCAATTTGTTGTTACACACACACACATACACACATGTAGCATGTAGGACTATATGAGCAAAAGGGGTCAAGATCATGATGGAGAAACTGACAAAAACAGCTGACTCAAGCTGCTAGGTGTCACGCACAACCTTGCCAGCAAGAAAGGCGCAACACCCAGGATCTTCTTTCAGCAGTTTATTCGGGACCTTTACAATTGTTCTCTCTTTGTTCTTCTCTCTGCTTCTCCTTCTTCTTCCCCGGGAAACCTCACCCACTGACTAGAAACTCTCAGGGCATCCAATCCCAATAAGCCACGTGTGCACAGCTCATAGGTCCACATACGCAACAGCAAACCACGCCCGAGGCTCAAGCCAAATAAGGAGTTGTTTATCAAAAGAGAACACTCACCCATGGGAGTGGAGGCCAGAAATCAGCACCATCTTTAGGGTGCAGCAGAAGGCAGCTCTCTACAGCTAGGAGCTCACTGACTCTGGACTGAGAGCTGGGGAACCTTCATAGAATACAAGTAGGTCCTCTGGATGTGGGTGACAGGTGTATGGCTTGGGCCATTGGTATGGCCTCTGGCTGTGGGACCAGGATTTATCCCCCATGCATGAAACTGGCACTTTGGAACCCCTTTTCTATAAAGGAATAACTTGTTTAGCCTCGATACTGAGAAGAAAGGGATTGGTTTTGCTTCAGCTTGATATGCCAGACTTTGACTCTCAATGGGGGAGGTCTACCCTCTCTTAGGAGTATAGTAGGGGGTAGGGAGCAGCTAGAGAGTAAGCAGGAGAAGGAGAGAAGGGGAAAACTGTGGTTGGTATGTAAAATTAAAAAAAAAAACCTCTTTAAATAAAAATTATTAAAAAAAGAAGTTGGACTTATTAATAACAGGTTTGAAAATAAAGATCTTCCATGTGTATCATAACCCTGGGTGTAGATATAATGATTCAAATAGCTTCTGAGAAAAATAAAATTAAATTAAAATTTAAAAGCTCCAAAATTTTATTTTGTTCATATTCTTCATTAGCAAAATGCTTTTCAGGAATAAATTCATCTATCCTGTAGTAAGAAATCTTTTTTAAATTGAGTATTTTTCCTTATTAATTCTGTATTCTATATACACCACAATCTGAAGAAAATCATGAATTCCTTAGCTATATAAAATCAAGGAAGGTAAACTGTAGCTAGTCCTGCTTTGGATTGCCAGGTTCCAAATAATGACACAATGACTTCTTATTAAGTAGGAAAGCTTGACTCTAGCTTAGGCTTGCTCCCATCTAGCTCTTACAACCTCAGTAAACACATTTATTACATGGTTCAATACCTTTTTTCAGTGCTTTGTATCTTACTTCTTCCATTTCTGGCTGATAGATCCTGCCTCTCTCCTTCCTAGCATTCTGTCTCTTTCTAGAAGTACCCCCTATCCTTTCCTAGCTATTAAGCTCTTTTTTAAGCCAATCAGGAGGTATCCTGCAGGGATGCAACTTTACAATGTACAAAAAGATTAACCAGTGACAGTAAACAATTTGAAAGTAGACAATGTTCTTATTGTTTACCTAGTATACAATGCTGCTACCACAAACCACATTTTTACAAAATGGGATGTTAGGAGCACCTCACAATCTCTTATTTTACTTAAAATTTGCCCATCAATAGTATGAATTATATAGCATATTTCCTGTAATATCTTGGCATTTTATACATGTTAGGAATTTGGTCCTAAGTCTTAGTATTTGTTATAGTAACACTATAATGTCATTGCTTCATAAATCTTAGTTTTATAAGCAGAAAACTGTCCATTCTACAGTCAAAATGGTAATTGTTATTTTCCTTATTATTGATTTCTTATATATAACAACTCTGAAAATATATGCATTTGTTTTTTAATATGCATGTGTTTATGTGTTTTATATATACAGAGAAATAAAATCTCAGTTGCTAAAGAAATACATGCTCTGTAGCAACAAGTATCACTGAACAATGTTTAAAACTGTCCTTATTACTTACGATTTTACAATATTATTTTCACTAACTCATGAGTATCTTCCTTTTGGAATTAACCTTTTGAAATTGCATTATGATAATTACACTTGGGTAATTTCTCCCCTTAGGTTAGTAAAGGAAAGAATATTTGCTGTTGGAACATTTCCTACACTGATCTTGATTAAGTTTTTGTGTGGCATAGTTTATATAGGTTTTCGATTTGTTAGTTTCTAAAAGTTCTTCTATATTGCAGTACAAGATTCTCAAAAATGTATGTATTCTAGAAAATCTATGCAATCCCTCTTGACTATTACAATCTTTCTTTTCATAAGACCATGTTGAATGGTTAATTTTTAAACATTGTTGGTTTTTGAAAAATTGTCTACTCCAATGCCATGATGATTCTAAGTTATTTTTTAATTTCAGAAGACTTATTTTGACTTTACATTAATATCTGTTTTAATGTAGAATGAACTTCTGACTATATTGTAAAGTTCAAGGCATGATTAGTTGTTTTCTCAATCTTTTTTCATGTGAATATATGAATATATGTATATATATTTAAATTATATTCAGCTCCAACAGGATAGAGTCTATCATGGTAGTGAGACAGCAGCAGGAATCAGTCATGTTATCAATAAAGGGGAGCTAAGTGCTCACATATAGAACTGGGAGCACAAAGCAAAAAGAATAGACTAGATTTAAGCAATGGCTTTTACTCTCAAAACCTAAGCCTAGTTATGTAATTCCTCTAGCAAGGTTATACCTCCAAACCACACCCTAAACAGTATCATCAGCTGGTGACCAAGTAATCAAATACCTGAGCTTATGGGAGAGATTTTCTTTGAAATCCCTACAATGCCTTAAATTTGAATTTCAGTATTGTATTAATTACATTTTTATATTGCTATGAGGAGTTGTGGAGAAGAAAGAATGACCTGATGTGGTGGGAGGGGGAAGGGACCTTGAATAAGGATATACAAGGATAGAAAGTGTGACTTCTTTGAAAATAAATAAATGAATGAATGAATAAATAAATAAATAAATAAGAAAATACTAAGGCAATTTATAAAAGAAAGCATTTAATTCAGCTTATGGTTCCAGAGAATTAGTGTGCATGATGGCAGAGTAAAGGCATGCTGGCCTAGTAGCTTATATCTCTAATTAACAAGAAGAAGCAGAGAGCACAATCTAATTGACATGTGGCTTATGAAATCTCAAAGCCCACCTTCAGTAACTTCCTCCAACAAGGCCACACCTCCTAATCCTTTACAAAAAGTCTCACCTACTGGGGATCAAGCATTCAATCACATGAGTGATTGTTATTCAAATCATCATAAGTATTTACACATCTACTTCGACAAGGTAATATTATTCAAGTACATGTTTTACAATGAAAGGTACATACAATCTCATAACCCCAAACATTCTGAATACTTTTGGAATTCTTCTTTAGCAATAAAAACTGAGCAGACCTGAAACTTAAAAAATTGTATTCATATCTCAGTGATTATTATAAATTTTCTTTGTCTTTCACTCTTTCTCTCTTTCTGTCTTTCATTTTACCTTCTGACCACAGCTGTCCCCCCCTAACCTCTCCTTCCCTCCCTCCCCAACATCCTCTTCTCCACATTCACTCAGAATGTAACAAGCCTCCCATGGGCAACATGAAAGAATAGCATATCAAGCAGCCCTAAGATTTAGCATTTTTCCCTGTATTTAGGCTGCACAAGGCAATCCAACATGAGGAGCAGGTACTCAAGAGCCAGTAAAAGCACCAAGGACAACCCCTGCTGCTATTGCCAAGAGTCCCAGAAAGAGACCAAGCTACATAACTGTCTCATATGTGCAGAGGGCCTAATCAGTCCCATGCAGGCTCCCTAGTTGTTGGTTCAAACTCTGAGTTTTCATGAGCCAGGCTTGCTCTTTCTGTTGTTTTTCCTGCCATGTCCCTGACAACAAAAGAAGACCAGGATGATAAAAATTGAAAAAGAAGTAGAAATACTGCTATTTGCAGATGGCATGATAATATACATCAGTTACCCTAAAAATTCTACCAGGGAACTCATATAGCTGATAAACACCTTTAGTCAAGTGGCTAGATACAAGATCAACTTAAAAAAATCAGTATTCTTCTTATATATTAATGTAAAAAGAGCTAAGAAAGAAACCAGAAAAATAACACCCTTCACAGTACCTACCTACTAACATATAAAATGTCTTGAGTTTACTCTAACCAAGCAAGTGAAAGACCTGTATAAAAAGAAGTTCAAGTCTTTGAAGAAAAAAAAAATAGAGAAAATATTAGAAAACAGAAAGATCTCCCATACTCATGAATCATTATGATTAACATAATAAAAATGGCCATCTTACGAAGAACACTCTACAGATTTAATGCAATCTCCATTAAAATTCAAACACAATTCTTTACAACTCATGAAAGCATAAACTCAACTTTACATAAAAAGAAAAAAATTAAGCAGGATAGCTAAAACAATCCTGCACAATAAAAGAACTGCTGGAAGTATAACCATCTTTAATTTCAAGTTCTACTATGGAGTTATAGTAATAAATAAATAAATAACTAGAAATGACATTGGCATAAAAACATACAAGTAGATCAATGTAATTTAATCAAAGATCCAGACATAAATACACTTACCTATGGACACTTGATTTTTAACAAAGAAACCAAAATTTTATAATGGAAAAAAGAAAACATCCGTAACAAATGGTGCTGGTATAAATGAATGTTGGTAAGCAGTAGAATACAAGTAGACCATATCTATCATCCCTCATAAAAATCATTCCAAGCGAATCAAAGATCAACATAAATTCAGTTACACTGAACCTTTCAGAAAGGGAAGTGAGAAGTAGCTTTGATCACATTGGCACTGGACACTTCTTGAAAAGAACACCAATCACACAGACAATAAGATCAACAATTAATAAATGGGACCTCATGAAATTGAAAAGCTTCTTTAAGGCAAACTTCAGTAAGAATTAATGGCAGCCTGCAGAATGTGAAAAGATCTTTGCCAATCCCAGATTGAGAGAGGACTGATCTCTCAAATACATAAAGATCTCAATCGATATTAAATGCCATTTTCCCCATTGCATTTAAAGGAAAAGCATGAATATCTGAAGTCACTGTATATTTGTGCGTTGCCAGTTTTTATTTAATGTTCTATTGGTCAAATTTTGTACCTGTGTCAAACACATTTTCTAAATTAGTATAGATTTATTTGTCTTAAATGTAATAGAGATAAAGTATTAACCTGAAGTAATTTTAGTTTGTTTGGTTTTGTAGGTCCAATGCAGTAGACTCCATAAATACAGGAACTGCATAGCATGACATAGAGTGGAGGCAGATGCAGGAAACTGGCTGAAAATGTCTTCCGTGTACAGTATGTGGAGAGCAAAAGCACTAGAAGAAGATGAAACTATAAAGCCTCAAGCCCATTCTCCACTCAAATACTTTCTCTAATAAGGCTTCACATCTGAAAGGTTCCATAAAACAATACTTTCTGGTGATCAACTATTTAAATTCATGAGTTTATGCACGACATTTCTCAGCAGATCTACAAAACCCATAAACTATCATATCACCATTATTTTCATTTGTTTTGTTTAGAGTCTAAGCACCATACTGAAAAATATTTTAATGTATATGTCAAAAGCTGCATTGTGAATTATCATGTCATTTTCACTCTAAACAACTCCCGCATCCCAACGACTTCATCTGATGTTGAAGAACAAAATAGTCAAATTACAGAAAGTTAGAGCAAAAGATTTCCATATAGCATAAATAACATTACTCAGGACCTATTTGACATTCATGAAACATTTTTTTCTCTTATCTATCCATGAGAATATTTTTATAAATAAAATATATTTAAGATACTGCCAACCACAAAACACGAAAAACTTTTATCAACATTTTCCATGTCAATGTTTTAAATTTATAGCAAGTTAGTATAGAAGAAGTCCCTCCCACTTAACCCTAACCTCTTACCAAAGCCAAGGGTCGAAAACTAAAATCACATTCCAGAAAACCAGCTATTTGGGAATGGCAGGAAAAGAACCTGACCCCTGATCCCATCCAAGAGAGAAAGCAAACCATGAAGATTCATAAAATAGTTTATCTAAAGAGAATAGCTAACTTCCCTATTCTGCTCTTAATTCAATCCTCTACCCTTTCCTATCCTTGCTACAAAATTTGCAATTTATGCAATTTATAGCATGTAATTTGTATTCCCCTCTACTTGTGTTTCTGTGTTTGCTGTTCTAGTCATGGTACAGCCAGATCTGAATATGTTACCACTCTGCCATTAAATAAAGTTGCTTTATCTGTTGAGGTCATCTAAATTCTGTTTGTTTACTTTACCTACAATCCTACATCTTCCATATCCTTACAAATTGAACCAAGGAATTCAATTAATGTTTGAGTTTCAGCTTCTGTTTTTATACCCTCTCGTCATTTTCTAATGAAGTGATCCCTGTCCCCTTCCATTGAGCAGACATCTCAAGCCGAAGGTTCCTCAGTCTGTACTGTCAGGAGTATTTCTCAAGTGGACTCTTCAGGGTCTTTTGCAGTGGTATAAAAGAGAGTAAACAGTTACTGGGCTCAGATACTCTCTCTGTGAAGCCAAATGAAGTAAGAAAAAGATGTTTGGATTTTGGAGCTGTCTCTAAGTTGCATCAGGAGTTCTAAGGTTACAGTTTTCAGGAGTCCTCACCCATATTTATGTGGCCTTTCCAGTGATGCAGCTTTATTTGAAATATCTCTGCTCGTTACAAGTAACTCTCAATGATATTCCTGTTAGTAACCCCAATTTCACCAAATTGGAAAGCTATTGGTTCACCAAATTGGACATCAATGGAGTCCATTATTTGGAAAGTTGCAGACTTCTCTGTGGTTAGTCAATGTTTATATGTGCATATGTGTAGGTTGCCATGTGCATGTATACATGTGGGGGTGGGGATTTATGTGTGAGTATGGATATGTGTTTTGCATCTCCCGAGGAAAAGTCTGTCACATAATATATTCACAGCTGGCTCTCCCTCATCTTGAGTGTTGCTCAGTCTGATACAGCTTAGTAGAATAGCAAATCTTCCTGGATTACATAAGAATTATCTGGGCCAATTTAAAAAAAAAAAAAAACTCATGATAATAGTTGTTCAACTATAACCACAAAATTCATTTTTTCCCATGGTCAATAAATATTTTTATTGTATTTATAATGAGAAAACGTGTCAATTGAGGACAGAGGCTAAGAAAATCTGAGGTAGTATAGATGCTCCTTGAAAAATTATCTATGTTTAATGCTCTGAAACCCTTCGAGAGCTAACCAGAAGTAATTTTTCTTAGCTTATTTTCCATTAGTAGAAAACATATTTGGAACAAATACCTATTTAGAGGTTAGAGTTCAAATTAGCACTTCACAGTGTCTTCCTTCTCAGGAAACTGCTCTGCAGAGAAGTAATTACAATCTCTGCTAAAAGAAGACAGTTTATCTGCAATTAAGGAATATGTGTTTTCCTTTGATCTTATGTGAGAAAAATTGAAAGAATAATCAATAGGGTCTATTGTTGTTATTGGAAATGAAAGAAAATAAAACTTAAAGAAACATGGATCAAGTAATACACAATTTAAATCTCTCTCTCTCTCTCTCTCTCTCTCTCTCTCACACACACACACACACACACACACACACACACACACTTTCATCACCAAAAAGTGGATTAAGAAGTAAGCTCTATATGGTTGCTTGATACTGCCATTTTCAACTGCCTGTTTTGAAGGGAAACATTTTTATAGGCTTTCTTTTTAGGGGGTGGCAGAAACATTAAATTCCTCGTCTTTTCTTTTTTCAAGTATAAAGCTTAGCTTTGCTGGGTCTTGCGCTGAGAGTATCACCATGCCTTTAATAGGCCACCATGGATTCTAACCCACTGAAGCTATAAACCACAAATTAAACACATTTTAAAAATAATTTGTATTTGTAACACTGTTTATCAACTCAATAGATGAGTAATTAAGACAGAAGTTGGTACCGGGGAGTGGACTATTGCTGTGACAGAATGGCAGTGAATTTTTTGAAAGCATATAGAAACTGAAATTTTTGTCTAGAAAAGCAAGGCCTCATAGGAAATTGGGAGACTCAAGCTCTGTGCCCTCCTCAGGAGGCTTCAAAGAGGAGCAATATTAACTAGTCTAGAGTCCATGCAAAGTATTTTGGCAAAGAATGTGGCTAAATTTTTGCCATCATCTTAGGAACTCAGCTAAAGCTATATTGAAAAGGAATGGAGTTTTCTTATCAGAGAGGACTTAAATCGTAGTATTCAGTCAGTCTCAGGATTATTCGTAACCACCCTTATATGGGTCTACAATGAAGAAGAACAAGCGAATCAAGCAGAAGTACAAAGTGTGCAGTTTGAAGTCAAAATCATCACTTTAATGTTAGACCCAAGGCTCATGTTGAAAGATATGAGAAGATGAAATCAAGGTCTCCTTCAAAACAGAAAAAAAAAAGAACGGGGTGTTCTTGGGGCAAGAGTCAACACAGCTAAACTTCCAACTTGTAAAATGTATAGGCCTAGGAAACTTTAGAAAGTTCCCCAAAAGAATCAATGAAATAAAGTCTATACAAATGTTAATCTCCAACCCAAAGAGGAAGTTGAGGGTGGCAGTACCATCTATATGGTTCTAGATTTATAGTCATGAATGAAATATAAGTAAAGGGGAGTGCAATATTCATCTTTTGTGCAGAAAAACATATACATGGGTATGGGGTCAGGAACAAGTAGCTGTTTCTTCTTCAGCAACTATCAGTTACTACAAGCACTTTAAACAGGGGTAAGACATAGGATCTCCTCCTTTTCCTCTGTTTAAAACTTTAACATTTTTAATCCTGAGGAGATCTATTGCAGGTAGACAGAGGTGCCTAGAGTTCTGGTGTGTAATAGCCGTGGCTTGCCACAGGCAATTCTTCTGTACATTTTCCCTGACATTCTCAGAGATTTAAGAATAATAACAAATATAGAATTAATATAGGTACTCTGTCTACTCACAGTCACTTGTTCTCAGTATATTGAACAGCTTGACCCTCTGCTTATCCACCACCTTATTCAAAAAAGTGTCTCTGTCCATGGTTGAGATCAGGGCCTACATTTCTGCCTGTATAGTGGGGCTGAAATAAAATCAAAGGCAGATTGGCTATCCCAATTAATTTTTTTTCATTCTCCCAGTGGCCATAAAAAAAAAAAAACCTAGGTTTTTATTGTGGCACACCTCACCAAACTTTTCAGTCTTATAAAGATAAGAAGTAGAAAGCAAGATGGAGGGAAATTTAGTCAGAAACAAAGCTGGTAACATTATAAACATGTTAGGAATGGAGAAAGTATGGGAATAAATGCTGATAAGGACATAGAAGTGAAACTGGAGAGAAAGGCAGCAGAAACTGCAGTGAACCTCCACCACTAAAGAGATAAAATAACCAAAGAAAAAACAAAACCAATGGGAACACAAGTATACTATTTGTCATCATGTTGAAATATTGTCTATTGCTCTTTTCAATGTTTTTAATTTTTCAGGGATTATTAATAATGTTATTTTAGATGCCATGAATTAATTTATGCTTGTGCCATTGTTTTTTCCTTGTTTATTCTCTCCCTTTTGAGCCACAAAGAGTCAACATTAATAGAAAGATTTGGAAGCCCTGTCCATCAGGGCCACACAGAGTCCTTTATTTTGTCAAAAGCAACAATTTTTTTTTTTTGACTGTTCTTGACGTGTGATTAATTGCCAGGAGTCTCCTTTTCCTCTGCATCTTCCTTGCCATATAGTTCAAGCTCAGCTCTCCAGCTGCCACACTGCATCTCTCAGAAGAATTGAAATGTGCCTTTATATTTAAATGTAATCCTTGTGATCAGGCTGAACCTGTCACATACCTGCCATCCCCGGCTAATAATAGGCAAGCCTGAGTGAGTACCATGGCTGCCAGTGTCTGTTCAGCATGCTAGCCATTGTGTGAAAATACCAATGTGAATCCTGGAGCCTGCATTTATGCATACATTTATTTTCTCTCATGTGCACTCTCCTTGCCATTTGACAGCTTCTCTTAAAACCAATGTTAGATTAGTCAGTGGTTTTTGAACTTTCTTTACATACCTATTTACTTCAAATACAAAATCACAAATTTTAATAACAAAAGCCTCCAGCTTTTAGGTTTCTTGTATCTAAAATCATTCAAACTAAAATGAAAACCAGTCAGGTAGAGAGTAGATAATCAAGATGAATATTACTCATCTTATTAACTAAAACTACCATATTTATCGTATTTTGACAAAAATCCAGTCTTAGCAAAATTTCCACAGGCTTCAAAAATAGGAAATTGATAAAAATGTATGTATTATAAATATTTCTAGATACAGAAGTAGCATCTCTCCCTCAATGTTGACATTTATTTCCTTTTGTAACTTTGCATCTATTGTTCCTTTGTGCACATCCTTTGTCACAAGTCAAGAAATACGGCCGGGAGCCACTGCCCTTTACAAGACTACATTATGTTTTCTCCTGTGAGAGCCTACTCTGGATTCTGCAAAGAGTTTCTCATACCTCCCATATCTCTCCTTAGCAGCGAAATTTCACATTGATTTTCAGAAAAAAGAAAGGAGTCACAGTGTTAAATTAGTTATATTAAGTGCATAGAGTAGACTCAAGCCAAAGAATTCCTATAAATTGAAAAAAATACAACTATTATTTTGTGTTGTTTTCTGTAGTTCAGATAATCAGAATTTCAGGTGTCTCACACACACACACATGTGAGCATATGCAGCACAACACACATTTATATCTATATATTAATATGAATAAAATACTTCTACCTAGAAATGGTATTAGCATGCTTTCTTAAACCTTAGATATATTTTTCTTTATGGCTTTAATCATCTGTGTACTTAGTCATAATAAATCACTAATGGTTTTATATTCAATAGCTAGACTTAGGGATTGGCAGATACTGATGCAAAACAGTAAATGATGATGTCATTTACATCTGAATCAATGCAATTTTAAAACTAGTTGATATTTCAAAGTCTTATCACCTCAAATATACCGTAGGAAAATTCTCAGTTTAAGAAAATTTGATTATTTAGAAAAAGAAAATGCTTCCATATAAATAGGTAAGAAATAGAATGTTAGGTGACTGTTCAGAAATTCCATTCAAATAATAGACAAAAAATATTAATGACTTTTTACTTTCTAGTGTTTTCATAGAAATATTTCTTAAACTGTGAATCTTGATGTACAGTATTGGTAAATATATCTCCTTGACCCTCACGCTCTTCTGTTATATTTGTGCTATTTTCTTCTGTATGAACAAATTTTAACCAACTTGTGAACTCTACTGACTTTCTGCATTTTCATTCATTTGAGTATTTCATTACAATCACATCATGTCTTTCCTAACAAAAATAAAAGCGTTGAGCAGGTAGTTTCTAGGATTTGTTCTCTGTATGGATTTGTATTCCGTTCCTCTCTCACTTGGCCAACACAGCCTGCTCTGGAGCTAAAAGAAGAGAAAACACAAATGAGAAAAGATGCAGAGAATGATTTCCCTTCTCAACCATTACTGATAGCATTTGGGATTGTCATGTTTTTCCCTGTGTTTTCTAGATCTACAATGTCCTCTCTAAGCCAGACTTTTCTGACAAGAGTCTCATGGCTTTACTGGCTATGTTATTTTATATTTTTGCCTAGGTATTCATTCACACCTCCTGTATTAACTATGATTTTCTGAAACCTTGTTTACTTCGCCTTTCAGAAGAGGAGTCTCCCTTTTCAGGTCCCTTATCTGTGTTGAGCCAAAAATCTGTGTGTTTACTAATATATCTCTCAGCTACTTAGAAGTGGGCATTCATCCCTTGCTCTGATAAGATGCAATATTCAGAATAATTCTATATTTGTAGTTAGAATTGCCTACCAGACAAAGGCTTTTGTGTGTGTGTGTGTGGATTTGGTAGTGATTTCTGTACTTTCCTTTAAGAAATGACAACAAACCACTGCCATTTTGTGCAACCAGTTTAAGAAGTAATATAAATTTAGTAAAAAACATCAAGTATAATTTATTAGTGGAAGCCATTAGTAAATCCAAGACTAAATGTACCTACTTTTTAATGAAGAACACTGAGTAAAAGTTTGTACTCTAATTTCAGCAGGATGAGCTCTTTATATTCCACCTTCAAGTTCCACAAGCATAGTTGGAACTTACTAGAAAAAAAGAATAAAAGGATCTCATCTGAAATTGAAATATATTTTGATTTCAGTATGCCTATTAGCTTCATATAATCATTTTAAACATCACAGCTTATCTAGAAAAGTATCCTGGAAAAGTTGGGATTCATGGAACTTCACAAAGTTACAACATACAACAAACCTCTCACAAGAGATTTATTGGGAAGAGGAAAAAAAAAACAGAAGGATGGCTGCCTCTACTGACAAGAAACAACAGGGATCTGAACAAAAGGCAGGCTTATATAGAGTTTCTTAAGGGGGGGCATAACTTTTCAGGGTGAAGGTGGAAACTGGTGTGATTTCACATCTAGAGTTTGGGCTTTTTACAATGTAGGGTAGGGCTGGGTCCAGCAATTAGGGCATATCAAGCATTCTGAAGATGGAATCTGGCAGTTGAGGCCATTTATATGGATCAAGGGATTTACATCTCCCCCTGTTTATTTTATTATTGACAAACAATCATGTTATGCTACAGACAGGTGATATTATCATTTGAGTACTTCCTGCTTAATGAGGTTAATGTCCTTTGAACTAACCTATCTTCACCATCAGGGTATAATCAGGGCTCACTGACTCTGGCTGGTAGCTGGGGGCTAGTAATTCTATAATAGCAACTGATTAAGTGTCAGATTAGAAGTCTTTCCAATCTGTTGCTGAAAAAATTCTAGGCAGGCAGTTTATAAGACAGGATTTTATTAGTAGGATCAAGAAAAAGAGGAGAAAGTAGGTAAGCAGTGTAGTAGACAGTTCCACACTGGACTGTCAATGAGCCACTGGCCTCAGCTGTTTCTTACCCTTTTATAGATTCATCAGTATTTGTCAGATCTTCTCATTTACTATACTTGACTGATTGACATAGAAGCAGCATTCCTTCCTGAGGAAGATACAAAGACCACCCTTTTCTGCTGTTATTGTATCTAATCCTCAGCAATGTTGTAGTACTTATGGTGGCCAGTGAGTCTGGCCCTGAAAGGTAAGGATGATCTGAGCCACCCATTAAAGATCCTGGATGAAATGAGAACTGAATTGTAGGTAAATAGCTAGAGAATTAGTTAATTCTACCATTCTAGTGGTAATGCCAGCAGTTATACCCAGTACTATGAGAAAGGGTAGGACCTGAACTGCTTATTTGTCTTATCATATCACCATAAACCCTGTGGGGAGATTTGGTAAGGACTCTTTACCAGGTACCATCTTTTTAGGAAAAAAGAAGAGAGAAAGCACGACGACATAAATCGGAGCCCACCCAGGAGGCTGGCAGCAATATGCTTGAGTGACATAGAGAATCAATGCATTGTGAATGTTTAGGGATAGAAGCTGAATGGTAGTACTAAGGTGGTCATACCAAGAGTTAAGATATTATTGCAGTCCACGGAATCAAGTGTCCCCAAAAAGCATCTTCCTGAGGAATTAAAAAAAAAGTCTGTGATAATGAAGAGAGAGATGTGGGACACAAAAGGGATGGTAGTGATATTGACTTAGATCAATTATATGGTGGTAAAGTAAGAAAGTCTCAGACAATGGGTGAGACCATAAATTGTTGTCATGTTTGATCCAGCAGGGACACACAACCAACATTCTCCAAAGCAATCAGGCCAAGCACTACTTAATAGCTAATATACAGAAGTGCAGGACTGAAATAAAAGATGGTATGTTAGGGAAGTGAGATCAATGTTATTAATAAAATGATATTAGGAATGTAAGGACTTGAGGAGCTTCTACCTTTTCTATACCTAGATTTTTAGTGAGTGGGACATGTACCCTCTGTATTTTTATTGTGCCTGATGGGCAGCTGCGATAAGTACTATAGGAAAGTTTACCGATGAGCCCTGTCTCCCATGTAGGGTGCCATGAGTCATTAATTAGAATATACAAGATTGATAATTTTTCATTGAGGTAGAATGTCTTCCTGAATATCGTGTTTCCTATCATACAAATGAGGGCAGCCTCTATAAGTCTGTCACTTATCTATAGTAATCTCTAGGATGATCATCAAGAGAACAAGCGTAGGAGACAGGCGTTTTAAAGTCAACGTAGATGTTATAGGGTCAGCCTTTTTGCAGGCTGCTGGTGAGCAGTCTCCAAACCCTACCACAAGAGTAGTGGTCTAGTAGAATCATTAAATATAGGTTTCATGAACCTTTGAAATCTTAATATAAAAATGGCATAGAGGAGGAAAGATATATGAAATACTTTTTCATATAACTTCAGAACTTTCATTTGTGTGCCTTAAAACACTTTTTTACGCCTTCAGTACTTTCCTTTTTTTTTATTATGTACAAATGTCACACTTTCTATCCTTGTATATCCTTATTCAAGGTCCCTTCCCCCTCCCAACACATCAGGTCCTTCAGTACTTTCTTAAGCTTTTCTATCCTCAGACTATACACTATCTTAGGCTCTCAAAACTTACTGAAGCTTTCACTAATAGTGTCAGTGGGGGTTACTTTAAGAACTTGAGTCTTGCCACACAGTATCAAGTCTCAGTTTCCCTTCATGTCCTACTTAAGACTGATACCACCTAGGTGACTCTTATATTACAAAGTCTGGGTGCCAGTAGGAGATATGTTTTTGTATAACCACATGGAGGTACAGCTTCAACACCTTATTAAGCAAGAATTATAAATCGTATCAAATCATTATTTTTATAATTTTGTTTGCAGCACAGGAGTTATATAAAAAGAGATATTCAACACTCGAGGGCAAGCTTCAGTGAAAGAGAGATAGATGAGTGAGGTATATAGAACTGAATTGGTCTTTGACAGCTTGATAAAGAGCAATTCTCCATTTTATTAGAATGAGGTATTGGTTATAGGTAGGAGTCACCATATGTAAAAAGCTACCCTTGGCAGTTGTAGTTAGGAAGAGATGGAGGAGGATAGAGCAAGTTTAACTAATAAGAGATTTTCAGATCATTTGTTTGTAAAGTAGCAAAAGTTGTCACCTTTGAAAATTGAGCATGCCGGGGCTGGAGAGATGGCTCAGCGGTTAAGAGCACCGTCTGCTCTTCCAGAGGACCCGGGTTCGATTCCCAGCACCCACATGGCAGCTAACAACTGTCTGTAGTTCCAGTTCCAGGCAAACACCAAGGCAAATAAATAAGTAAATAATAAATAAATACAGTTAAAAAAAAAAAAGAAAATTGAGCATGCCAATTTCAGCCATTGAACTGTACTGAGGCAAAGGTGTTTGTAATAAGAGTGAGGCTTTAATAAAATCTGAGTCAAGAGGAAGAGAAAAAAGATTACAAATACCACCTCCAATGAAGGAGGTTTCTAAGTTTCAGGCTGGAGCTGAGAAGCAAGGCAGAAGCCTAAGAGGGCACAGAGAAGCCGTAAGACTTCCAGGATGGAGCAGGAGACAAGAGGGTCAAGGTCACAGTGGCCAAGAGGGGTCTTAAGGAGGCTGCAAGACTTATCAGGAACCTCACTTTGGGAGGCAGGAAAATTGCAACATATAGGCCCAGGAAGACACTAGGAAAGGGACATGTACCTCTGAGAGGCAAGGAAAGTCCACCAAAAGACCATGTAGGAAGTTTGAAGGAGGAGATGAGCAAGTTCTGGAAGGAGCTGAAAGGAGCCAGGAGGAAGCAAATGAGTGTCATGGTAGCAAGAATTTCAATCCAGGACATCCCCAAGTGGACTGAAATGCTTGTCAAAGAGTAATGTTCAATGTTCCAACCAAATCACAGAGGAGCGGCTTCTCTTTCTACCTAAGGGGAGCACAGGAGGGGGAGAGGAAACTTCCTTTCACATTAGTATGGCTTTCTTAATAAATATTTTTTTTAAAAAGAAAAAAACAAAAAATTTTCCTGTAGAAAGGGAGAAACAGGTTAGAGCAGGTAGAGTGGAAAACACCTAAAGATGTGTGAGTGTCTTAGTAAGCAGAAGTGCACATACTGTGAAACCATGAAGGGCATTGCAGAGAGTATGCTCACATGGTGCTCAGCCCAAAGGGCATAAAAGAAAAGATGCCCACTTGAGAGGTAGCCCAAAAATGATGTAGAATATTTTTTTAAGAAAGTAGAGCTATGAGGCTTAAGTACCCACAGACTGTGGAGAGCACATTGGCACTGAGCCTGGGTGATATACTCAGTGAGGTTTGAGGAGGCTGGCAAAGCTGTCACTCTACCCTGATAATAGGGAAACAAGAAAATATGCTTCTCAAAACTCTATCAGTACTGAGTATATGGGCCCAGTGTCCTAGAGGAGAGAGATCTCTCTGATTCTGTGATGTCTACAGAGAGAGATGGATCTCCTTGATTCTGTGATGTCTACTCCAGGCTATTGATCAGAGGTGGCAGTAGCTGAGGCCAGGGAGCTCACACTTCCTCAGTCACCTTTAGCTAGATCTATAATATCAGCTGAAGGTCCATCTAAACTTGAAGTCCCCAAGGCACATGGTAGCAGACAACCCCACAATGTCCTTCTTGATGGTCTTTAGACTTGGTCTGGGTGGTTTCTGAGGGTTCAAACAGGCCCAGGGTCCATGACTCTCTGTCCACATTTGAAAAAGGGTTCCAGAGGGTCTCAGGTTTTGTGATGCCAGGAGCCTAGGCAATTGCTATGGTCAGTTGAAAAAAACTTTGCTACTATCAAACAATTTTTGTCTTCACTTCTCCCCTGGTGCACTTTAAAGGTCATTGCTAAGACTTCTTTCTTCCTATGGAGTCAGTGGTCTTTTATCTATAAGTTTAAGTTTGGCTCTAATATCAGAGAATCTGAGAAAAGAAGTAGGTGAAGAGGAGTTGTTTTCACTCTGGAGTCTCCGGGTTTAGATTGGTATATGTAAGAGGACCTTTATGATAGTCTAGAAAATCTGAGTCAGATTTTCATATTTGTTCTGGATGACTTCTTAATTTTTTTCCATAGCTTACCACTTGGAGGGTAGCCTTGTGAAGACTAGCTCAAAGACAATTTACAATCTGATTCCTGGGAAGGATGTGTCATGGGATATTGTTATTCATTCAGGGTCCTGGTCTGGGACTGCCTCAGCCCTGGCTGGGTGGGCAGGCAGGTGAGAAGAGAAAAAGGGAAAACAGAGAGGCTGGAGAGGAAGAGAAGGGACTGTGGGTTGAGGCTGATAAGGAGAAGGCTTGTTATTATGATTGAAAATAGTGAAAAACTCCCCGAGTTTGAGCTTCACAGCCAGCAGGAGTTGTGTTTTCCTTAGCTGGCTTATGCTGTGTGGTCACTTTTAATATTGATGAGAGTAAGGTTGTATGGCAAAGTCCATTCTTTCTAACCTAGCAAAGATGGCGGTCAGCCACATGACTGCCTCCATCCCAATGGTGGGGAGCAGCAGCCAAAGTAGAAGCAAGCTACATGTTTCCTTTAAGATTGCCTACATGTAGAATTTAAATTATCAACTCTGGTGTTATGAGATTTAAATTAAGCCTTTGGGTACAGATCTTATAGGGTATTGATCATGCCCCATATTCTTATAAATTTTGAGGTACAGAAAGCTTACACAATAGTTTTACCAATGTTGAGTAAAGATTCATCTCTTAGCAAAAGTTTTAGGGAGTTAAACTAAAACCAAATGACTATGAGATGAGTAGCAATAGTCCCTGTTAGGAATAGCTTTTCCCTCTATTTGTTTTCCTTTCTCTGTTACACAGTTGGGTCACTGACCTGACTTGGGACAGAGATTTGAATTTTGCAGCCAGCACCTTTCACACCCAAGCAAGCTCAGGCATGTCTTTAGCCTCTCTTATTCTCTGCTTAATAGTTTATTCCAGACAAATCCATGGAAACTAGTAATTCTATCTTATCTAACTTGTTGTTCTTTGTTGCCATCTGTAACTGCATGTTCCTCTCAAAGCCATGAAATCAAACATAATTTTGATTGTCATTTTTTAATGAAGAGAAGGAAGCAAACTCCATGAATATTGATGACTTTAAAATTATGAGTGAGATTTATCAATGTCAAAAAATGTCAAAAATTGTATGAGCTTTATTTAGGTCTTTGATTGTAAGGAGTTAAGAGCATTTTTCACTGTCAAGCTGTTGGTCCCTAATCAAATTGTAGTTTATATCATTTGTACACATTCACTGAACAACCTACAATTCCTTTGGTGTACTGGATCTGGTGTAGATGTGTCGAGTTTGGGTCTCTAGATACCTCTTTTTGGATATCACTTTCTCTTTTTCTCTGTATCTGCCTCTGCCCTCTTTATTTCTGCCTTTGTGTTTGTGTGTGTGTGTGTGTGTGTGTGTGTGTGTATGTGTATGTGTGTATGAGAGAGTGTTTGTAAATGCATCTGCATGTGTGTGCATGTGAATACAAGGATAGAAGGGCTGGAACATTATATGTCCCCACAAGCTCATATATTAGAGAATTCTTTCTTAGTTGATAGACTTTTGATAAGTGATTAGTTCCTAAGACTTCTGACTTTGTCAATATCATTAGATGGGTTTATGATCTGTTGTATAGGCAAAATTATATAACTTGTGGCATTACATCATTTTTCCCCCATTGTGCCAGTCCAAGGTGTTTCAGATCCCTAGCTGTTCAGTGTTTGTGGTTTGCAGCTTGGACATGCTTAGCTTCTTTTGTTTAAAGTCCACCAATGACTGAGTACATCCCCTGCTTATCTTTCTGAATTTGTGAGAACTTGCTTTTTTCATGTCTTGCCCTGGCCTTTTTTTTTTTTTTTTTTTTTTTTTTTTTTTTTTTTTTTTTTTTTTTTTTTTTTTTTTTTTTTTTGCATTCTGTTGCTCTGATTCCTGGTTGCCATGATATGAGCTACTCAGTCTTACAGTCCTATTTTCACTACAAGACACTGACATTTGTGAAACCATAGGTTCAAATGATTATTTCCCTTGCATTGTTTTTCAGAGGTATTTGGTCACAGTAATGAAACAGCTCATTAACACATGAAATTAAACAAAAATAGTGATTGGGGAAAAGTTATATAGAAAAACCTCAAATAAAGCAATCTAAAAAAGTCATAAAATAATTTAAATGAAACAAGAGAAATAATGAGAAATATATATGTAATATGCTTTTGAAACCTAGTAATAATTAATTAAAGCTTCTTTTCAGGTGTTTCTAAGTTTTTTTTTTCTTTTTTAGTTAGTAGTTAAGCTAAGCAGCACAGCTTAGCACTACAAAAACTAACACTGGGTATATTAATAATTATACTGTGGTACATCTACACAATGGAGTACTACTCAGCAGTAAGAAAAAATGATATCCTAAAATTTTCAGGCAAATGGATGGATTTGGAGAATATCCTCCTGACCGAGTTATCACAAATCCAGAAAGATATGCAGGGGATGTACTCACTCATTAGTGGACTCTAAACAAACAAACAAACAAAACAAACAAGCAAAAAAAAAAGCAAAGCATGTCCATGCTGCAAACCACAACCACTGAACAGCTTGGGATCTGAAACACCTTGAACTGACACCTTGGATCCCACTCCCCCTAGAGCAACACCTGACTCAGTCTTGAGGTTGCAGGGAGAAAACTGGATCTGCCAGGAGTGGAGGCTGAGCTAAGCAATATTGGGACAGTGGGACCTTGGGACCGCCTGCCACCTGCCAGGGGAGGGGGATGGGGAGTAGTGGAGGAGAATGACCTGATGTGGTGGGAGGGGGAAGGGACCTTGAATAAGGATATACAAGGATAGAAAGTGTGATTTCTTTATTCATAATAATAAAATAATAATAAAAAATAGAAGAAATAAAATGTAATGTGTTTCCCACAGAGAAAAAAAATAATTATACAGGGTGTGTGAATTAAACTATCTCTACTAAAAATAATAGACACAAATCTAAAATGAAAGCAAGATTTCATTGTATCAAAATATAATATAGGAGACGGGGAGAAGACAGAGTTACTAGGAGGTGCAGGAGGAGGAAGGGAGTTTGAACAAGGGGATACATGGATAAAAAATGAGATTTTATTTATAATAAAAAAGGAAAAAAACAAAATACAATATAGCATCAGATTAAAAAATAGAAATACCCCTTTGCAAATGGCAAAAAGGAAGCTGTGACAGAATACAGAAGTATTTCATAATACCAGAAAGCACCATGATGCCAAAGGAGAGAAACAAACAATAGTCCTACACAGTTATCATGTTCATGAACCACAACAATGACATGATAACTCTAAGAGTGTACATATGCTTTTGAAGTAACCTACAGCTCTCTAGTTGGATTTAAGATTGAAATTCACTAAACAAAAGGGAAATAATGCCTGATAACGGAAATTTGTGCAACTACCTAGACTAATTAAGTAAGAGATCTTGAGGAAGATCCTACAACGAGCACTTTGCTAAACCAGTATATTTTCTAACTACATTCTTAATACATGTTTTAAGAGAGCAAGTCTTTTGAAACTCTGTTTACTGACAACCTATGATATCTGACTTCTAATGACAAAGTGGGTTAAAAAAAGACTAGAAAGCAAGACTCAACCATCAGGGAAAAGTCAAAGCAAAGAATGTGCAGACAGGATAAAAGCAGTCTACGAAGCTATTCTGAGCACAGAAAACTAACAGAGCCTGCTTTTGTATGTGTGTGTTTGTCTCTGAAGTTTTGTTGGAAACCTCTGTTATTATTGTTTGAGAAGCAATAATGCCTGCAGATAAATTTTCAGGATAGTTTATTATCATCTAAAACATTATACATTATATTTTTTCAGTGCTTGAAACAGTTTCTCTATAACCTGATCAGTTTCATGTGAAAAGAAGATATGAGCCTTTGGGTGCTGGAGAGATCGTTCAAGAGTTAAAATGACTTTGCACTCTTGTCAGTTCCCAACACCCACACAGTGGCTCACAACCATATATAACTTCCTTTCTAGAGGATCTCCAATGCCTCTCCTTGTCTCATCAGGCACTGGGCACTTACGTGGTGCATATACAAGCAGGCAAAAAAATATAATAAAATTAAAATATAAAAATGCACAAAAATATGCTAGCCATTGTCTAAATACACCTATGTCAATTACAAGAGTCTGAATATACCTATCTACTTAACAACTATCCATCTATCTATCATCTACCTATGTATCTATGTAGCTATGTATATATCTATCTATCTATCATCTTATATTTACCAACCCTTATTTCTAATCATCTTTCTGTCTGCAAAGAACTGTTTGGGCTATATACCAAATACTTTATAGCAAAACAACTCAAATGCAAAGTGTTTCTTAAGCAAATACTTGCAGAATGATATGCGTATTAAATCCTAGATACAAATAAGAAGGTTCTGTGAAATGCCTTACCTGGTATTTTAAGATGAGTTGAAGACTCAAGCCCCGTCATTGAAACCCAATGAGATATTGATTCTCAGAAAGGTGTAAGAATCTTCATATAAAATTTTTTTAATCATGTCTATATTCTCTGTGCATTAATAAAACTATGGTGGAAACACAAATCCATAATGACAATGAGCCACCATGTAAAGGAATGAGGATTTTCTTCAGTACAATAGTGAGATGAGGTGTTACTGAGTCCTAACCATTCTCTCAATGGAGGGCGTGAGAAGGCATGGGTGGGGCCAGTGACACAAACGTCAGAGTCAGTTGAAAGGCAAAAAACTAACTCATTTATTCAACCGTGGGGAAAGCCTTCTATATCCTCCTTCCAGCAGCCAGGCTGTGTCAGTCTGGTGATAGTGCATTGGCCAGGCATGATGAGGAGATCTGACAGGTACTGTTGCTAGGCCCACAGAAAGACTCCAGGATGGCTCATATGAAAGTACTTTACGTGTATGCCTTAGGAACTGGTTTGAGCCAATTTCTTTGGCTCTATGAGCTTGTCCTGCTACAATGAGAGACTAATTTTAAATGAACGAAGTTTTGGAACATGGAAAGCAGAATGTCCTAATTATTTCTGTGAAGACATATAAGTTACCTTATAATTATATGCCATTCCCCAAATACTGGAAGATCATGTATGTCATTGAATTGCATTCAGTTTGCTACCTATTACCCTCTATCAATATCAGAATATTTTCTTTATTACATTTGTAAGTGATGTGTTCAGCATTACATAATACATGTTATTAACTTAGAAACAGTGGAAAACTGGCTCAGGCTATAGTCTTTTACCCAAAACAAACAAACAACAAAAAATGTATTTAACTTAATATGGACCATTCAAAATCAGTGGCAAGCACTGCTGTAGTTGTTGAAGGAAATTGAATTCTGTTTTCCTGGCAGACTATGATTACTTTATCTTTGGGGCAAGAACCTTATTTAAACTGAAGTCAACAAGTGACATATATTAGGTAATGTAAAACCAAATCAAATTCTCCTTTGAGTGTTCAAAATAATATAAATAATTTTGTTACAGGATGAAGTTAATTCTGATAAAATTGCAATTTGGCTATGCATGGTGGTGCTGATCTATAATATCAGCCCATGCAATACATAGCAGAAGGTTGTGAGTTCCGAAACAGCCTAGGCTACAAGGTGAGCTCTAGACTAGTCACAGGGACATCAGATACTCTGGTCTCAAAAGACTGAAACAACAAAAATACATAAATTTATACAATTAAATTCCAAGTGAGAATATTTGTGATTACAAAATAATCACCTTACATTGTTTGCATTTACTAGATATAATACCTCTAAGTACTTTTTGTGAAATAGTCCAAAGGAATATAACTGGATATAAATATTAGCTGTATTCCAGAATAGCAAAACTATTTGTTATTATGACTTGAAAGTAAAACTTTAGTCTACATCTTAATGTGCTTTGTTTGATAAAACATTGACCAAAGCATCTTGGGAGAGGAAAGAGTTAATAGAGCTTACGGGTTACTGACCATCATAGAAGAAAAGCAGTACAATAGTTCAAGACAGAAACTGAAACAGAGACCAGAGAGGAACAAAGCTAAATGGCTCACTCCCAAGCTCATGTTCAGCTATTTTTCTGTATAATCTAGGACCACCTGGCTAGGGATGGTTTTGCCTACAGTGAGATGAGCCCTTTTTATTAGTTAACAATAGGGAGAGTTTTTATAGGCATGCACACAGAGAGATATAATTCCTCTAGAGCTCTCTTCCTAGGTATGTAATTTGAAAACTGAGGGTAATTATGACATCATAGCACTAAGGAAATTACCCTAACATGCCAAAATATATTTTGCTAAAATGCAATTATTTCTATACTAACTGGCTTTGTTTCATCTGTCACATGAAAGCTACTAGTTTAATATTTTGGTATAGCGTATTTAAAAAAAAATCTCACATGTAGAGTATGTTGAGTTATAAAGCAGACATACTTTAGTTCTAGGGTATTTTAATGACTTCTTGAAGTATGACAAAGTGTGAATTATATCACAGTAATATCTAAAATCTAAGAGTTGAAAGTTTCTTAAAAAACAGCTAATCCATTTTCAAAACTTTTCATTTTAATGTATAACATATCTACATATATATACATATATGATAATTTCTAAAGGCATTTTATATGTTTACTTCTGCATAGGATAACTTCTGTTTGAATAGCATCACGGGTATATGTTAGCTGCTTGTACTAAAATTAGTCCTCTTTGAAATCCAAATCATCACTACTTTACACTGTATTCTTATGCAACAGAATATTTCTATCAAGTTATTATGTTTCCCTTTTAAGAAATTTGTCTAAATATTCTCAATCTGTTAAAATACTTTTTACTCTTTATGACTTATTCTACATGAGAAGTACATGTTTAGCTCCATATATGTAAATATTCAGGGTATAAAACTTCTGTTCTCATAAAATGTAATGTCTCTAAGAAAAAGATAATAATATATCAACATAAAAGAGTCCATATTTCTTTGTAGGTAAATAAATAAAAAATGGTGCCATGATAATGAGAGAAATGTTAGATACAGAAAATGTTAAAGTATTCATATCATATGTGATTGAATGTAAGAGAGCCACCATTGGAGAATCTTAGAGCACTGTTTGTGAGTACACACAGTGCTCACAAAGGCAGGCATGGTTTGTTCAGACAGATAATCTCTGGAGTGAAAAAGACATTTGCTTCTCATGTGATTATTAGTCTCTTCTATTACATTTTAGTATGTGTGGGTGTTTTTTGCCAAAGATTAAATCCTAGAAATGCATGTATCTTAAAATATGTTTTAATAAACTCAAGTACAGCCAAACTATTATTTCCTGTGATTTGATGCTCTGATTCAATTAATGAAGCTGAGATTGCATTAGCCTTTTTAGCACCTAAATTGCATTATTGATTCATATTAATGAAGCTTCATTTTCTGCATAATTTTAAAAATAATTTTACCAGGTAATTAGTTTTATCAACATAGCTCCTTTTCCATGCACTCTTGGGAATACCTAAAATAAAAAATAGGTACTTTTGCAATAGGGCTATATGAATAGTTGTAATTAATACCCAAACAACTTTAATTTAGTTGCTATTAGTTGAGTCTAGAACATATTTGCCTTTTTATAAGCAACTGAATTCTTGGTTTTCATGTTTGTTGCTGTATTACTGCAACTGAGGGAAATTCTTCTCTTAGTGGATGTGCATTGCACCTGAATTCTGAAGTGACTTCGACTATAGATTCATGCCAACTTCATTTTTAAAGGATTTTGTGTTCTCAATAGAAAACCTCACAAATTCTATACCAATGAAACAATGACTTTTGATTTTTCTTCATCCATTATCATTTTAAATAAAATTATTCACCTATTTATTTTACATCCCAGTCTTTCCTTTCCTCCCTTTCCAGTCTCTCCCCCTTCTTACCTTGTAACCCTCCATCCCTCAATCCTTTCCTCTTCCATCTCTGCCCAGGAAAGGGAAGGTCCCATAAGTATCAACAAAATTGGACCTATCAAGTTTTAGTAAGACTAAACACCTCCTAATGTATTAAGGCTGAGCAAGTTGACCCAAAAGCCAGTAAAAGACTCAGAGACAGCCCTTGTTCCCACTGTTAAGAGTACTACAAGAGGACTAAGCTACACAACTTTAACATATGCAAAGACCTATGTCAGTCCATTGCAGGCTCTCTGATTGTTTGTGCAGTCTCCATGATCCAATATGAGTACAGGTTGGTTGACTCTGTGAGCCTTCCCTTGATGTCCTTGACCCCCTGGATCCTACACCTTTTTTTCCTTTTTAAAATTTATTTATAAAAGAAATTTTTCTTTATTATTATTATTATTATTATTATGAACAAAGAAGTCACATTTTCTATCCTTGTATATCCTTATTCAAGGTCCTTTCCCCCTCCCACCACATCAGGTCATTCTTTCTTCTCCACAACTCCTCATCCCCCTGCTTCCCTTCCCTTCCCTCCACCCAACCTCTCCCAGTCAGGCTTCAGCCTCATACCTCCCCATCCCCTGATTTCCTCCCCAATAGGGCAAGAAGTCCCAAGGTTGGTCAGCTCAGCAAGGCACATCCACTCCAGGCAAGTCTGATTTTCTCATCCCAATATGAAGAATGGGTTAGTCGCTTCTCTGCAGGGAGTGGTCTCCAAAGTGTTAGCCCATGCCCAGGAACATATTCGAATCCCACTCCTCAAAGAGGATAGGGATTATGATAAGAAGTCCCACAGAGATGGCTAGCTGGAGCTCTGAAGAGCTCAGCCAATCAAGAACAGCCACTGGGGAACCATCAGGAAAAGGAGCTAGCCCCTCCAAGGGTAGGCAACTGTGGATTGGCATGGGTAGTATATGGAGCCTCAAGGGATCCTACACTTCTTCCCTTCTTCTCTTTCTCCTCCCCAGGAGTCTCCAAACTCTGCATAATAATTGACTGCTAATATTTAATTTGATATTTCCATGGAGATGTCCTGGGCTTTGTGGTGCATTTAGTGAAGGAGCTAACATACTGCAGGCAGATATCTATGTCATATTTCACAGAAATGACATTCACTTCAATTATACCAATAGTGATTACATAGTTTAAAAGCTATGTAAAATTTTCCTTTGTCTTTAAATTTTTCTTTATTTTATACATAATAATATAATTACATTATTTCTTCCTCCCATTTCCTACTTCATATACTCCTTCTTATTCTTTTCTAAAATTCATGTCTTGCTTATCATTAACTACTGTTACATACAGATATACACACACATGCATATATATACTTTTATGTTTATTTAGGAATATATTGTAATATATATATGAAATACATGTTCATAAAAGTATTTTATGTGCACAGGTAATTTGCCTGCATATATCTATGTGTATCACATTTTTACCTGGTGCAAACTGATGTCAGCAGAGAATATCACTTCTCGTGGAATTGATTTCTATATGGTTTGGGGGTATCATATGGGTACTGGCTATCAAAGCTTCTTGAAGAACAACCAGTGTTATTAATTATAGAGACACCTCTCAACCCCATTCTTTTCTTGACATTTCAACTGAGGTGCTGAATCTGACTTCTGCTAAAATCAAAATGATGAGAATATAGCAATAATGTATATCAAAAAGTTGCCTTTAGTTACACATACACAAGGGCTGTAATTGGTAACATAACATTGGTAATTGCCATAAATATCAAAATAAATTATTATTTAAGTTTACAAATAGTTAAAGGAGAAATTTAAATCTATTAATCTTGACTTTGTAATAAGCAATTATATCTTTATGAAATTTTTGCCATTGTGTAAATTTAGCTAATTATGCAGGCTGCTTACTTTATATTCCTACAAATTTTAATAACATTTTGTCTGATACTCGTGACTGAAACTTAGAAAACAAACAAAAATTTTTGCTTCAAATGCAAAAGACGAAGGAAATTTGCATAAGATAATAAAATTTACTTTAAATTTTTTTCTGAATTGCTCCTTAGCATACCATTTTAAAAATCTTCCTGTTTGACTTCATGAATTAAAGATTTTTGGTTGCCAGAATTTATCCTTGGTGCATGAGTTGACATTTTGAAGCTCATTCCCTATAAAGGAATACCTTGCTCAGCGTTGATGCAGCGGGAGGGACTTCAGCTTGCATCAATTTGATATGCCAGACTCTCTGACTCCCTACGGGAGGCCTCACCCTTTCTGGGGAGTGGAGGTGGGGGTGGAGTGGCCCGAAAGGTGAAAGGATAATGGGAGAAGGAAAGGGAAGGGAAAATGTGGTTGGTGTGTAAAGTAAAACAATAAATGCTTTGATTCTAAACCAAATTATATTTAACATACATTGTATAATTTTAGGTAAGTGCCAAATAAACTGATTTCTTGAGGCTTTACCCAAAAGCCTGGTGTTATTTGCCTTTCTTCCCTCCACTCTCTTCTGTACTGACCTTCCTCCCCTACCTCTCATTTTACTCCATTTTCCCCTTCATATCACTTACTTTGCTATTCCTTCTCTATCTCTTTCTTTTACCATTTTCCCCATTTTTTTTCTTACTTTCCTGGCTCTTGTGCTTACTCTCCAGGCTCTTTGCTCAGATCTCAATGATATAAGCTAAAAAGTTCAGAGAAAATTTTATTTCAGGACCATTTCTATTTTAAATGCTTCCATTTTTTTATACCAGATATACTGAGATATATCATTTAAACTAACTTAAGACACCAGGAATATCCATAGAATTTTATGAAAATGATTTAACAAAATATTTAAATTACAAAGTGAGCATGTCATAAAACATGTATGTACTAAATACCCAGTTTTATAATCTTCTCTGTATAGTACTTTTTTAACTGATAACATTTATGGAATAACAGCAGAGTTGCCTTAATGCAGTAACTTATTTATATTCCAAAAAACAAAGACAGTGAATATAGCCACATAATTGATGAGTTAAATGAGTTTTCTCTCTGCAAAACAATTTTAAAGCTGAGTAACCCAAATTTATTAGCTGTATCCAGATGGAGTATAAAGTCAATATATTGCTGTTTATATATCAAGTCAGAGAAAATTATTAAGGATGATTTCAGCTCTGGATGGTTAGAATAGGGGACCTTGGTTAAATTTTGAGGCTATAATTCATATAAACTTTAGTAGCTACAAAGCTTGAATAGCAAATACTGTGTGTTATAATAAATTTGTGTTGAATTATTTCATTGTTTTGAAAAATGTACAGCTAAATTTAAGTAGCAACTTCCTAAAGCATTTCAAGATATGATATTGGATTAAGTATTTTATTCAGGTTTATTAGAAGATAAGATAGTATTTAAGTCAGTAAAATCTTCAAACTAGATTTTGATGTAATAACATAAAATGAAAGTGATTCTCTTTGATAGCATAATATTATAGGACATTAAAAATAGTTTTTGTTTTCTTTTTTTTAAAAAAAAAAACACTTTTATTTATTTATTTGCCTTAGTGTTTGCCTGGAACTGGAACTACAGACAGTTGTTAGCTGCCATGTGGGTGCTGGGAATTGAACCCGAGTCCTCTGGAAGAGCAGACGGTACTCTTAACCGCTGAGCCATCTCTCCAGCCCCATGTTTTTGTTTTCTTAATAAGAAAAAAAATCAAGTAGTTTCAACCAAAGATAATTTCATACATTATGGTCTTCCAATTATCACATAAACAAAATATAACTAAAGAATATCAAACTTTATTACTGGTAAATATAGAGATCATTAAGATACACCCTTTCAAAGATACTCAGTGTTTTCACTGATGTCTTAAACATTATCTTAAATGTGTGGGCTCTGCATAAAATACTTAAATAATTAGATTTCTACAAGGGCATTTTATCTTCATGCCCTACCTTCACTTCCAACATTATCTTTTTAGAAATATCAAGACTTGAAACGTTATATTCTTGAAATTTAATGGACTGCTTCAACATCCAAAACACATATAGACTGAGAATCTTGGGTAAAGCCAAGTGAAAGATAATGCTTTCCATCTCCATCGTCTGTCATTAAGTCTATGTATCACTTGTGTATCACTATGTATCACTGTAGATTTGTAAGGTACTGTCACATACAGAACTAGCCTCATGTATTTGTATAAGTAAAAATAATATATCCCTATGTGTGATTATTTGAGGCAAAGCAGGGCCAAGAAAGGGACTAAAGCTTTGGTCCAGGCCTGGAAAGTCCAGGCCAGTACCATTTACAACAAACATTCTTTAAATTTCAGGAAAAAATTGAACTGAAACAGAGTTCCTCTGTCATCTACTCATTTTGATTATTTTTCTTTTTTCAATTTGGATTTCATAGAATAATAGGTGATAGAGTACTTGCCCATACTTTTTATTTTCAGTGATAACTTATAACCCATGAAGATGCATTGGTTTCATTATATTGTATTTTGGTTTATAGAAGTACAATTCTGATAACCAAGGGTTTCATGTAGAGTGAAAATGGATGCAGTTATATTTTGATCCAACATGTCTGAACAAAGGTATATGTGAGCATGATAATAGTTCTCTGAAATATGATCAGCCACAATCATCCAGCTGAGTTAAAGGGATGCAGTACATTATTTCTAGTATTTATATTATTATTTTACACACATATATCAATAGAAAATTTTAACGAAGATATGCTCATAATTCAAAGATCATTTCTAAATAAACACAAAGCATGTACAGGGATGTAAAGAAACATAAATGGTATATACATTAATGATTAAGTTTTTCCCTGCAAAATACCTGAGAGAAATTTAGTTAGTGGTAGATATCTCTGGGTCCATCATATAACTAGTTATATCTAAGTTACTTGTCTATTTTGAAATAATGCTTCCATGAAAATTATTGAGAAGTATTTACAAAAATAAGGTTTCTTTATTATTATTATTATGAACAAAGAAGTCACACGTTCTAATCTTGTATATCCTTATTCAAGATCCCTTCCCCCTCCTACCACATCATGTTATTCTTTCTTCTCCACAAATCCCCATCCCCTCCCTGGGCAGGCAGCAGGCAGTACCATGGTCCCACTGCCCCAGTATTGCTTAGTTCAGTCTCCACTCCTGGCAGATCCAGTTTTCTTCCCCCTCCCTCAAGAGTGAGTCAGGTGTTATTACTGAGAATTGTATTGAAAATTATTGAGAAGTATTTACAAAAATTAGGTTTCTTGTCATTAAAATAATGTAGCTCAAACAAATGATAGCTTTCATAGAGTAATTTAATTTTGGCAAAACAGTGCTCTTGCCAAGACTCAGGAACAGAACACACAAGAAGAGAATGCTGAGGTCAGCAGTTACTTGGCTTATTTTTCCTTCAATTCCACTTCTCTCTCTGTCTAATGTCACATAATTCTGACCTTTATTACCAAAATTATACTGATCAGCCTCTTGTTTGCAGTATATTTTCTCAAGATGATTGTTATACATTTTGCCCTGTGTCTCTCTGAAAAGTTAACTACAGTCAAGCAATGCATATAGAAGAATATAATCTCTGAAATATAACACATGCCACTTGTGACAATGTGCTTATGCAAATTAATTCTGCTGCCTACTGTATAGATATCTACACAAACTGCATGTGTTCCGTGCAAATGTTCTTGCTGTTAGGAACAACACAGCAACACATTACAATGACTGTCTCAGATTCTCCTCCCATTTCTCAGTCCTCCCCTCACTAATTTGTTAGAAATGCTTGACACATCTTTTTTTGAAACATATCTGCTTGTCTTTAGATTCTGTTTGTCTTTTTGTGTTGGTTTATCTTCTTCTGCTAGCCTCATGCTTTATCTCATTCTGTTCAATACTTTTGCTTTATCTGCAATACTGGCTGTCTTGTCAACCTGTCGATCCTTTAACCTTTGTTTTTCATGATTCTCTCTCTCTCTCTCTCTCTCTCTCTCTCTCTCTCTCTCTCTCTCTCTGTGTGTGTGTGTGTGTGTGTGTGTGTGTGTATGTGTTCTTATATCATTATTGTTTAGTTTTAAATAGCATTTTATCCTGATAATGTCTACATTATCACTCACTCAGTGGACTTTAAGCAAAAGCATTCTTATTTAATTGAGAGATGATGGGTGAATAAAGTGATTTAAAACACACACACACACACATAAAATATAGAATTATTTTCTGATCTCTGAATCTATATTTGCCCCTATGATCTTTTTTATATTTTTTACTTTGAATTTAAATCTCTTAAGTATGGACTTTCACATCATCTTGAAAGACTTTATTCTCAGGATCCTGCTGTCTCATTAAAAACAAGCTCATCTTTTCAAATGCTTGAGCTAGACACTTTGGTTGATCTTTTCTTTCTTTCTTTCTTTTTTTCTTTAATCTCATTTCTACCATCTAGCAATTCTGACAGAAGCTTTTTAAAAATCTTTTCAAGATGCTCCCAGTTTTTCCCATCTCTAACATTCTGACCAAATTGACCTTTCTCTCTCCTAGATATCTGTAAATCTTGTGAGCTTGTCTCCTGATTCTGTTCTGGCCACAGTTCAGCTTGTTCCCCCACACAGCAGTACAGTAATCCCGTTAAAACCCAGTTCATAAATCAAAAAATCCTCTGGTGGATCTCCATTTCACTCAAAATAAATGTCAAAGACCAGAGCAGCTTATCAAAGAAGACAAGGTCAATCTCTCAACAATATCACCCCTGTAGATCTGGCTTCATTACATGATCACTGACATTTGGGCCTAACTCAGACTATTGCTGTTTGGGGGAACAACAGGTGTGCTTCTGAACGCTTTCTGTTCAACCTCAATTTCTCCTGCCCAGAGGCTCAATATGTGTCTACATTTTCTCTCTTCAGATATTACATCAAAGGATATTTGGGCTAACGAAGTCCTTTAATTTACAATATTTAAAAAGCAACCTTTCCTCCATAATGAAAATTCTTTGTAGCATTTATCATTATTTAAAAACATAGCCTGTTCTATACATATATATTTCATTCTCTGACTTATCACACTAAAACATGAGCCTAGAAAATAACATTTATTTCTGTAAAATTTTACTCACTGATGCTCCAAAGTTACAAATATATGTATTTCTAACAATATTTCACTTTGCTTAGTAACTCAGCATCTTTGATCCTGGCTAATCTTAATGTACAATAGAACACATGCATTTATAATTTTAAAATTGGTGCCATTCATAATTTTCCAAAATACGGACTATATATAGAAAATGAAGATTCTCTCGAAAGAATCTTTATAGACTTTAATTTAAAACTTAGTTTACTGTTATCAATGCTTTAGTGTCTATAGCATGCTTTTTTGTATGCATAATTCTGAAATAGAGCAAGTAGAGAAGAATTACTCTGAATTTGGCTTTGATATATTACTAAAGAAGTGTTTTCAAATCAGTTGCCTACCCTAAATTAGATAGCTTCCTGCTATTGAAAGCTGTTTTAATTAATAGAATGGTAAAATTGAATGAGGCACATCATGGCATAATTAATCTCCAAAAGCTCTATGGGCAGAGTAGTTTAGTAACACTGGGATCACTATGCCTGTCCATTGTCACTGGCTTCTCACATTCTACTCCGGTGTTAAATGTTAGGCATCCCTTTGACTCTAATTTTATGCTTTCTGCACAAAGAATCTGTTTTAGAGCAGAACAGGTGTACTCCCATTATTTTCCAATTCTTCTTTATTATTTTGTAACAAATGGACTGAAGAATATAGATGCAAGTAGTTTTATGTACTTTGGTTGTAGAATGGCAAAATGTAATCACTTTCAAGAGAAATTCAAAAGAAAAAATATTGAAAGCAAGTTTAGGAAGAAATTTAAAACGTAACTCATAATTTTAATAGGTAGGAAATAATTAAGTGAAAAGTCATAGATATCATCTGATAGCTATGAAGATTCAAATATTTACACAAATTAGATTCAAAGGCAGAAGGAGTTTGAATGAAATCTTTTCATCAGTACATTCATTCTCTTACCTGAAGACTTTGACAGAAATTGGTCACAACAGTTTCTCATTGTTGGAGTAAAGCCAGTCAGAAAGAAGAGATATTTTTACCTTTCAGGAGCCTAGAAATGACTGTTTTTTTCTTGGATATTTTTTGGCCTCATTGTTAACTGAGAGAAAAAAATTAATATTTACTTCATTCTATTTTTATGTCTAATTAGATCTGATCAAACATGGTTGATTTTCTTTGATTAACAGTTTCTTAATTATAATTACTTATAATAATGACTTGAATCCCTAAGTGGAATATTGTACCATTAACTAATATCCAAAAACAATTTCAAATAAAACTTATATGACAGATATGTTAGTTACTTTTCTCAACAGAATGACAAAGTATGTAATAAGTCCAGTTAGGGAAAGAAGAGTTTGATTTGACTCATGATTGGGCATAAAGTCCATTATGGCAAGAGAGTCTTGGCCAAAGGTCTTGAGATCACAATATATCCTTAGTCAGTAATCAGGAGATAATTTCTGCTGTTTAGGTTTTCTCTTTTTATAGAATCATAGAATATGGGATTGTAAAACCCAGAATTTCATAGTGGGTCTTTCTATCTCAATTAACTCCTCACAAACATGCCCAGAAGTTTGTTTCCGGAATGATTCTAAATGAAATCATCAAGATGATATTCAATATTAAATATTAAATATCACACAAGAATAGAAAAGAAGAATGGAGAGTAAAATGTGTAAAAAATTTGAGAAAGAGAACAGAAAACAAAGTTACTCCTTTAATTATGTGGGTCCCAGAAATGAACACAGGTTGTGACATTTAAAGACAAACACCTTCCCTGGCTGAGCCATCTCATGGATTTCAGATGCTACTTGTATCTTTTTTCTTTTTTATATGTGTTCTAGTTTAATTTGCCTTTCGGTCCCAGAAATAAAGTCCATTAGGATGCTGAATGATCAATGTCAGCTCTGAAAGGAAGTAGATGTGAGGCAACGGTATTCATTCTTACAGTTCCCTCTTAGTGGAGTACTTTCTTCACTAAGGATAAACCTTCTGAAAGTTCCATAACCTTCCCTAACAGTGTCCCTAACAACTGGTTTCCAGATGGTGACATTTCAAATAGACACACTATAACTAACTTTTTCCTACAGAGACAATTTCTTTGTGTTAAAGAAAAAGTCCATCTGATACAACTTATCTAAGAAACTATAATCTTACTAATAAATTACTAATTGTTTCCTCAGTTATTTGTGGATATATATTCAGACCCTTTTGGTCTTTGGTTCAGGAAATAAACTTTAATTTTTCCAGAGAGATATAGAAACTAAGATAAGCATTGGGGTGGTGTTGGTTAAAATGAGAGTCTAATAGTCAGCCATGGGGTGCTTTACAACTGACAAAATCAGAAGACCGACTTTAGAGACAGTCCTTTTATCTATGTAACTGAATTGTAGTCTAATCAAGCCTCTAGATCTAACAAAAAATATAAAGGAAAGAATTGAGTTAATTCAACTTCAGAGAAGCAGTTATCAAGTACAGAATATTACTAAAGAAGAGGGCAAGGTTTCCTTACTGAATAAAAGAGATGAATAAAAGAAGACAGACTATAAAAAATTAAAAGATAATTAAGAATCGTAATAATTGAACACAACACATAAGCTTTGTGTTCTGCTTTGAAGAAGCCATCTGCACACAGCATCCTTGACTCAGAAAAATTAAACTGTGGACAATGCATTAGATACTATAAATGGTTTATTAATTTTGTTAGATCTGATAATTTCATGTCAGTATATACTAAACAAAAATGACTATAAAAGCATACTGAAGATATTATATTCCTAAAAAATTAGTAAAAAATGAGAAAAATATTTTTAATTTCTGAATCTGGGGATAAATATATGGAAGGCTCTCATATAGTGTTTTGTATTTCTTGTATTTTGAAAGATTTATATTACAGTTATTTTTTAAAAGTATTGGCAGGCATTATGATTCACTGGCTAATAACTACTCTTACAGAAACCATATTCTTGGTCCTTGAAAATTTGTGAAGTGGAAGTGGATGACTACCACTTGCTACTCTGGTTCCAGGGTTTCAACATCTTCTGGCCTCTTTAGGCACTGGCAAGCACACAAACACACACGTAAGTAAATAAATAATGAGATAACTTATAAAAATAACCATTTTATGTTTCATAAATGCTTTTTAAATATCTGTGGTAGATTGAGTGTAATTGCCCCCATAAGCAGATAGGAAGCAGCACTCTTATTAAGTGTGGAATTGTTGAATGTATGTCCTTGTTAGAGGAAGTGTGTCACTGTGAAGACAGCTTTGAGGTCTCATATATGCACAAGCTACACCCAGTGTCTCAGTTCACTTCCCCTTACCTTCAGATAAAGATGTGGAATTTTCAGCATTTTCCTCTGCACTCTACCTACAATGACAATAATGAACTAAACTTCTTGCAAGCCAGCTTCAGTTAAATGTCTGTCCATTATAAGCCATGCTCGCTGGGGGTCAGTGGCACATGCTTTTAATCCCAGTCCTTGGAAGTCAGAGGTAGTTGTTCAAGTGAGTTCAAGGCCAGCCTGATCTACAGCAGTAGTTCCAGAACACCCAGAATTAGCTACACAAAAAGACCCTGTATTGAAAATACAAAACAAAACAAAACTCAAAGTATAGTTGCTATTTTCTGTGGTCATGGTGTTTCTTTACAGCATTAGAAGACCTAAGACAAGCTTTTTTACTTTCTTTAGGACTAAACTTTTACTCCAAACATTCTGTAATTTCCCAGCTGCTATTGTAACTCCTTCTGGCTGTTTTAAATGTGTCCTTTCTCAAAGTCAACTTAGTTTCCAGGAACTTAAATTTTCTACATTTGCCTGTGAGAAAATGATATAAAACTAGATAATCTTGTGATCTAAAACTCAAAAGTTAAAATACAGAAAACTAAAGCAGTGAGAGTCTTAACTTAGGTTATTTTTTTAATAAAATTAAGTTGTTCTTCCAAATGGAAAATTTATACATTCTTTTTAAGAAAACATCTGATACACAAATTACCCTGTAGTTCCTGGGATTCTGTGAACTACTTCTTTATCATATTTTTTTAAGACTGTGCAGGGATTTATTAAAAATTAAGTTATGTAGGCCAGATCTCTATACAATCAGAGTCCTCTGTTCAATTATAAGCTGAAGTAGTTATAGGGCAAAAACTGTGGGAGTGGGAAAGACTTTCCTTTGTGGCAGGAGATTGGTCATTGCTATGACAGCAAATTATGATTAATGGATTAAAGAATGCTGGGATCAAATATACCTTTTTTTTTTTTTAATGCCCAGCCATTATCAGGTTTCTGCTAGGGAACAGTGGCAGAAATCTAGGACAATGTTACTTTAGCTTTGGACAACTGAAACTGTCAAAACTTTCTAGAATAATGTGGTTATGGCCAACATTCTGCAGTCTGAAGTTTCTGTCCTATCCAGAAGCTTTCAAATACTCAGCAGTCACTTTTCAAATAATTGACTCGGAGTCTTAATGTTAATTATAAACTGTATGGCCTATTGCTCAGGCTTATTACTAACTAGCTCTTACATTTAAACTAACCCATAATTCTTACCTATGCTTAACCATGTGGCTTGGTATCCTTGCTCAGTGCAGCATTCTTATCTTTCTAGCTCTGCATCTGTCAGGCATTTGCTGCTCTGACTTTCTTCTTAGAATTCTCCTAGTCTGGTCTCCCCACCAATACTTCCTGCCTGGTTACTGGCCAGGTTTTACTAAGCTATTATGAATAGAAATTCATTAAAGTATACAAAATAATTATTTCACATTCTATATTTTTTCTTTTTAAAACTAGAGCCCAAATCTATTAAATTTTGTATAGCTGTTTTCTTGACTATTGTCCAAACACCTTGTAATCAGTATCTTAAACAGAGACAAAAATCTATAATCCATTTTTTGGGGAGTGTGGGCATAGATTTCAAGACTACTTTCTGCTGATTAGAGGTGCTGATAGTATTTGGAGACTCAGTGAAAATGTATAATTATGGATAGACTGTGAGGTTGTATTATTTCAGCGAGCAGCCCTGAAGCTGTTCTTGATGTAGAACTCAGATTAATACTGCTACTGTTCTATGAAACTTTTCAGATGCTCTGAAACATTGGATCATTTGAGCAATTTCTCAGGGGTCTTCCCTAATCAAACCTGGCTTATTTTAACCCTGTTTTTTCTTAACAGCCTCTGATTTTCTGTGAAAACAAAAACATATCCTCTTCTCCAAAGTAATATATCTTGTGACTTAAATTTTGAAGTCAAGACTCAGCAGTCAGGAAAAATGATATTATAATTTGCAGGCAAATGGATGGATATGGAGAATATCCTCCTGAGCGAGGTATCACAACCCCAGAAAGAAAAGCGGGGAATGTATTCACTTATTAGTTGACTTTAAACAAAAAGCAAAACATACCCAAGCTGCAAACCACAACTACTGAAGAGCTTGGGATCTGAAACACCTTGGACCGGCACCTTGGAGCCTGTTTCCTCCAGAGGAACACCCGACCCAGTCTTGATGTTGGGGTGAGGAAAGCAGATTTGCCTGGAGTGGATGCTGAACCAAGCTACCTTATGACCTTGGGACCTTGGGACCACCTGCCCTTGCTCAGGAGGAGATAAGGAGATAGGGAGAAGAGAGAGTGACTGGGAGGGGCCAGAGGAGGAAGGGAATTTGAACAAGGGGGTACATGGATAAAAATGAGACTTTATTCATAATTTAAAAAAGAAAAGAAAAAAATTTTGAAGTCAAGACATTTTCAAATATGTAGGTTGGATTAATGCAGCTGCATTTATAATCAGATGCCTCTTAGCAGCTCTTGCTCCTTTTTCTGCAGTCAAAACACTCAAAAACAACACAATAATATCCAACATCCAAACTCTTAGTGTAATTTCCATCTTTATGGCTTATTGTTTTTTAACATATTCTTTTTACCCATGCCTTATTCCCCAGATGATAACTTTTTTTAATGTATACAGTATTCTGTCTGCATGCATGCCTGTAGGCTAGTAGTGATCACAAATATTATTAGAGATGGTTGTGAGTCACCATGTGGCTGCTTTAAATTAAGGTTTTTTTCTATCCTTTTTCTTTTCTTTCCCAAAGCTAAGTATTTTTTAAATACACTGTAAACTTTTTAGAGGGTTTTTGTTTGTTTGTTTGTTTGTTTGTCTGAGTCTGTCTTATTGTATCTCTTGTTTACTCTTTTTTTCCACATGAACCTTTAATCTGCAGGTAGCTCCTTAGTCTGTGAGAGCTTAGCTTCATGGTAAGGTACTATCAGGTGTCACATTCACCACCCCAACTCTAGGGAATTTTAAGCTCTACACAGCCACCAAGCACTGCTCCCTGCTGCTCATAAACCTCATTTAAGTATTTGGAAGCAGGGCCTTTTAAAAGAGACTTATGTTTATTTTTTGTTTTATTTTGTTTTGTTTTTTCACTGTTGCTATGTCAAGAAGCCTCTCTTAAAGAAGCCATGCCTTCCAGTCAGCAAACAGAGACCTTCCAAGACACACTGTTAGTAAGAAGCAATGCTTGATTCTCTTCACTTTTGTCTGTATTGGCAGCAACCCTAAATTAAAGGTCATGTGTAGCTTCTCTCCCTGTGTGTGTCTGTGTGTGTGTGTGTGTGTGTGTGTGTGTGTGTGTGTGTGTTTAACCAAGACACTTGTGAGACTGTAGGAACCTGCCAGGTTGCAGCTCAAGCTCATATGCCATGGCTTCTCTGCATCACTTAAGAGACTCAACTAGGACATACATGGAGGGGACTTTAAAAGGGTGTTCTAGAACCCTTTTTAAGCTTTTTCAGTCTTTATGTGGATGTACATGTACCAAGTTGGAGAACCATTTGCAGCCAAAAGTTTCTGTGTCCTGCCCATCTACTCCTGTTGTCACTTACGAAATTTATTCAGAGGCTTAATCATAGTAACTATTAGGCCAGTAGCTCAGAAATATTACTGACTAGCTCTTACACTTAAATTAATCCATTATTTTATTTATGTTTAACATTTGTCTTTATTTGATAAGGGAAAATTAAGACATAGTTATTGTTATATTGTTACTGCTGAATGAGATCTCCATGCTTACTTGGGGGGTAGTTCTTTAGAACATCTCTGGTATTAGAAATTTTGGAGGAGGAGGATACTATTACAAATAAGTTCTTCCTCAATAGACTCCAAGACTTCTGATATTTGTATAGCTACCTATTGTTTATCTCTCAGGAGTTTGTATCTTCAAATAATTTAGAAGATGATTGTTGAGTCAGTTTCACTGCTTTTAGATTTCTTGGGGAGCAGGTCAGAGATATTTAAGGTCTTGACTATTACTAAATATAAGGCACTGGAAGGTGATTGACAGGACTCAAAATAAATAGAACCAGATTGTCTAAGGACCAGCTGCGTATAGATCAACTAATTATTAAACTGGATAAATTTAAGACAAAAATTTAGTCCATGAGGTCCAGAGATGGATATCATTATTACTGACATTTTAGTTGGTTGAGCTCACTTTTACTACGACTATCTGGAGACCTAATATTATAGCTGTTTCTCAATGGGGTGGCAGTGTTTGATGTGATCTTAGTCTAATTTTTAGACCTTGTAAAGCAACAGGGATATGGGCAGAATTAACAAGAATACATAAAACAGCTAGAAAATATATGGAAATTGTTTAATTCAATTATAGATAATATAGGTGCCAGTAATTATTCTACTTGCTACATCGGTATCCTAAATAGAAGCCTGTAAAGACTGACACATTCACTGTTTCTTTCATATTATCATCAGTTTTTTCAACTTTTGTTATACCTTTCTTCTCATTGTTTACTACCATGAAAAATTAACCATTTTCCTTTTTATTATCAAGGCAAATTATGGGTCAGGGCCTGCAGTCAGTTGGTCTTGAGAGAAACCTTTAGCCCTTCAAGCCTTCCTCTACCAACTTTTATATTATGTGATAATAAGTCAAAGTCCTTTATTGACCATAGCTTTAGTTGGAAACATGAAGGAAACTTTTTTATCTTTATTGACCTTTCATTTTGTTGAATGAAATTGATTAGTGTCCAACTGATGAAGTCTCTACTGCCTCCCAGAAAAGGACAAGTGACTAACCAAAACTGTGACTGTGTCCTACATTTTCCTTGAAACTAATTGACAAGGGCAACAGGAAAATTTTTTCCTCTTTAATCTCGCTCACTATATCAGCATAAGCCATCAAGTACAGTTACTAAACTTAAGAATGATAGTTTCTAGGTTTGGGGCTCTAATTTCTTGAGTTCTCTGTCACTTGTAGGATTGGCGAAAATCTTTTCCCATTCTGCAGGCTGTAATTTTGTCTTATGGAGTGTGTCCTTGGCTTTACAGAAGCTTCTCAGTTTCAGGAGGTCCCTCTTATTGATTGTTGTTCTTAGTGTCTGTGCTACTGATGTTATATTTAGGAAGTGGTCCCCAGAGCCAATGCATTGGAGGGTATTTTCCACTTTCTTTTCTATCAAGTTCAGTGTGATTGGGTTTAGGTTGAGTTCTTTGATCTACTTGGATTTGAGTTTTGTGGAAGATTATCAGGCTTGGATTTATTTGCATTTTTCTACATACTACCATTCAGCTATGCCAACACCATCTGTTAAAGATACTGTCTTTTTTCCACTGAATATTTTGTGCCTCTTTGTCAAAGATCAGGAGTTCATAGTTTTTTAGGTTAATGTTGAAAAGATAAGCAGGAGTTGTACTCATTCATTAGTGGACTTTAAACAAAAAGCAAAGCATTCCCAAACTGCAAACCACAACCACTGAACAGCTTGGGATTTGGAACACCTTGTACCAGCACCTTGGAACTCATTCCCTCCAGAGGAACACCTGACCCAGTCTTGATGTTTGGGTGAGGAAGGCAGATCTGCCTGGAGTGGATGCTGAATGAAGCCACCTTGGGACCTTGGGACCTCCTTCCCTTGCTGGGGAGGAGATAAGGAGATGGGGAGAAGAGAGAGTGACTGGGAGGGGCAGGAGGGGGAAGGGAGTTTGAACAAGGGGCACATGGATAAAAATTGAGACTTTATTCATTATAGAAAAAGAAAAAAAAAAGAATGATAGTTTCCTCAGTCTCATACTTTTAATTAATGTATAATTTTTAAGTATATATTTAATTCAATACATTTGATACCAAGATCAGATCAGAAACTTATAATAACTCTACTAATTTAAATGAACTTTGCCTTAGATATTTAATATCATATATAAGAAGTAATTCTCATTTCTCATATAGCTTTTTATTACTTTTATGACTTGCATTATCTTTCCTCTTTTATTTCAATTGCTAGAAAGTTATCTAGCTATGTTGGGACAAAGTCTTATTATACCAAAATTCTTTATTAAAAATGAAGAATTCTTATATTCTTAACATTTTGTTCTACATAAAAGTTTCTATTTACTTTACCATGATGCATGGCAATATTTTTTAAAAATAGATATATTATCTAATTAAAAGGAAGTTTAATCCAAACTATATGTCTGCACAGCATAATGTACTATGGTAGCATTACTTATATTCACATTATTATAGTATGAGTTTATTTAATATCCAAAAGGTCTGTTGTAGTCATCTGGCATTATTAACTACTGTATAATATTTAGATCAAGTACTTTGAAAGGAACTTTGATTAGATATCTATTTTGTTCTTTTAATTCATTACGTGTCTAAATGGAGAAAGTCCCAGTGAAAGCATGGTAGCTACACAAAAGATATTTAAACCAATAGATTTTGAATCTGTACTTGAAACTCAAATTTAAATATCATCTTGCATTTACTCTGGAAGCCTGGTTTCCAAAGCATTTTAGTTTGATTTCCTATTATTTTTTTTTTCCTTTTTGGTTTTATGTTAGCGATGTGACTCCAAGCAATTTGGACTAGGGAAATGTCTTAATTAGGATTTCTACTGATGCAATGAAACAACATGATCAAAGTGCAAGTTGAAAAGGAAAAGCTTTATTTGGTTTATACTTACATATCACTGTTAATTATCAAAGGAAGACGGGAAGAAACCTGGAAACAGGAGCTGATGGAGAGGCCTAGATGGATGTTGCTTACTAGCTTACTATCTATAGCTTGTTCAATCTGCTTTCTAGTAGAACTCTGGACCACCAGCCCAGGAATGGCTCCACCATCAATGATATAGGTCATCCCCCATCCATCAATAGATAAGAAAATGCTCTACTGGCTTTCCAGCTGCCTGATCTTATTATTATTATTATTATTATTATTATTATTATTATGAATAAAGTCATAGTTTTTATCCATGTATATCCTTGTTCAAACTCCCTTCCTCCCCCCCATTCCAGTCACTCTCTCTTCTCCACATCTCTTTATCTCCTCTCCAGAAAGGGCAGGAGGTCCTAAGGTCCCACTATGGCTTCATCCACTCCACTTTCCTCACCCTAACATCAAGACTGGATCAGGTGATCCTCTGGAGGAAGTGGGATCCAAGGTGCTGGTCCAAGGTGTTTCAGATCCCAAGTTGTTCAGTGTTTGTGGTCTGAAGCTTGGACATGCTTTTTTTGTTTGTTTGTTTAGAGTCCATTAATGAGTGATGACATCCCCTGCTTATCTTTCTGGGTTTGTGATACTTCGCTCAGGAGGATTTTATTGTTTTTTGAAAATTAATATCAAACTTTGTATAAAAAGCAAAACATTCAAGATAGCTAAAAAAATACAATAATAAACTTCTCTTTTCTCTAAAATACATGAAAAATAAAGATAAAATGTAAAGCTCCTCAAGCCAGGTTAGGCTCAGCTACAGATGATGGGTGAATAAAGTGATTTAAAACACACACACATAAACACACATAAACAAAGAAGCAAACACAAAAAACAAACTTCTACTTTGACTGTAGAAAGGTTGCTTAGCAGAAGTTTGTGATGGCCTCAGTGGTGGATTAACTGTGACCTACTGTGCTTTCTTCATCTGTAGCCAGCAGCCTGATCTTACAGAGGCATTTTCTCAATAGAGGTTTCCTTCTCTAAGATGACTTTTTGTCAAGTTGACATAAATAAAGCAATCACAGAGAGTAAGGCTTTATTTGGCTTCCAGGCTATAGTCCATCACTAAAGGAAGCCAAGGTAGGGATTGAGACAGAGACCTGCATACTGGCCTGCTTCCTGTAGCTTATTCACCCAGCTTTTACCCAAGAACTACTGACTGAACAACTGTACCATTCAAAGTGGGGTGTACACTTCGTTATCGATAAGAAATCAAGAAAATTGATTCACAAAGATATCCACAGGTTAATCTGTTCCAGGGAAATCCTCAGTTGAGATTTCTTCTTTTCAGTTATGCCTAGGCTTGGGTAAAGCAGAAATAACTATGACACTCTGCTTCTTGTCAACATTGACACACAAACATCATTTTATAGCACAGCTTTTCTTTGTTCCCATAAATTTTATATGACATTTGGTTAATTTATGGGTATCTTATAGTTAATCTTATGGTTAATTTCATAAGATAAAATATATTACAATTTGAAAAGTCCCACAAGCTTATAAAACAAATCTCAATGATTTAAAATTCCAAATTTTCTTTAAATGTCTAAAATTTTCTTACTAAGAACTCCTGTAAAATTAAAAATACTTCATATATTTTCACATTCTTAGAGAAAAGACCCCAAGCATAGTTTTAATTAGATTAAAGAAAAACTGTAGTCTAGCAGTGTCCCTAAAATAATGCACATTACCACCTGGCCTCTACAAGCACCCAAAATCTCCTAGGCTCCAAATAAATTTCATCATCCCACCTTTGCTGCTCTGCTACCTTCAAAACTCACACTTTGTCTCCCAGTTTCAAGCCAGTTCTGCTTACTGTACACTTGAAACTGTCCTTCATAGTCATTCCAGTGTCCCAATTATCCACATGGCTGGAGTCTCCACTACAATTAAGGTTGAACCTTGCATCAGTGGTCTTGTGCTGGTTAATTTTTATCAACATGACAAATACTAGAATCAGTTGAGTAGGGACAGTCCAAACTAAAGATCAGTCCTGATTGCTAAATGACATAGCAGGCTCAGTCCACTCTGGTAATGCCATCCCTAAGCAGGTTGACCTCAGACTGTAGGTCAGTTTGTTGAGAAAGCCAGAGGGAATCAGCCAGCGAGCAGCTTTTTTCCATGATCTCTGCTTCAGTTTTTGCCTCCAAATTCTTGCCTTGAATTTCTGCTGATTGATTGTCACTGGAAAGGAAAGATGACAAAAAGCCTCAACTCCCCAACTTGCTTCTTGGTCATGGTATTTACCATAGCATCAGAAAGCAAACTAAGACAGGGTTCCCTTGATCTATTCTAGGGTCCTACACAATCACATAGTGAAAAAGCCTCAGCTTGTCAGCATGTTCCCTTTTGAATGTTATGGTTTCCACTGTAATTAAAGCTGCACATTCACTAATGGCCACTTCTGACTTTTTTTTTTAATGTTGGAAACTCCAATCCTTTCACATGATGTTAAGCACCAGCTTGTCCCCATGCCTCTTTTCTGCTCTCAAAACTAGTAACATGTGGGAGACTCTTACATGCCATTTGCCAAATTCTAGTACCAGCTTAATGTACAGACTTGGCCCTGCCCACACTGATCCACTGATGCTAATCCTCAGAAAATACTTCTGGGAAAGCTTTGCCTTAATAATGCTGTTCTCTGTTCTCTTTTTAACCAGAGCTTAGTTCTAGCCAGTGTCAACTGTCCCAGTAGGGTGAAGATGTTACCTAAATGATAGTGTTCTCTTGGTTATCACAGCCTATTCTTCAGCTCCACTGACCAGAAACTGTTGAATACCATACTTACAGCATTGTCTTCCAAGTTCACAGAATAGCAGCTCATTTTAGCCCTGAGTGCTTACAGCCCAAAGTTCTGAACACTTCCACAGTTCTCTACCAAACAACATATTTAGGACCATTACTACACTAGTGCTTAGTCTCGGATAATGATTTCCATCATAATTTGGCTTCCTATTATGTGATAAAATATTGATCTAAAGAAACTTTGGAAGGAAAGGTTTTATTTCACTTTAGAACCTTTCTTGCAGAAATCTGGAACTCAAGGCAGGAATGTGGAGGCAGGAAACAGGAAGCTAGAAGCTGGAGGCAGAAACTGAAACAGAGACCATAGAGAATTGCTACTCACTGCCTGTTGCCCTCTTCTCTGCTTAACAACCTTTCTTACACAGCTTAGGCCCACCCACTTTAGGTGGTGGAAGGACCATCAAAGAGGGATATAGCATCCTACATTAATTAACAATGAAGAAATTGTATTAAAGACATAGCTTCAGCCAATCTGATGAATATAATTCATATGAGATTCTTTCTTCCAAAACGTGTCCAGGTTTGTGTCAAGTTGACAAAAACCTAACCAGTACATAAAATAATACTGAGAATCACTCACATAAATGGTTATTTTGACTAAAATGAGTAACCATTTCATTGTTTGCTTCATTCAGATTAAAGTAATTAATAAATTTCTTTATGATTCATTAAACCAATGGAAATATGTAATATGCTTATTGGAAAGCTTTATTGATCTGTTCCATTACTTCTAAGTCATATATTATAGGAGAATGCATCAGACATTTATCTTTTAGAGAGATGACACTGCTTTGTGTCTAACACTTTCCCATGTGAATTTCCCTTAAGATATCAACTAACCTATTAGCAGTTGTCACACAGAGCCAAATTACTCTAAGGAAAGCTAAGTACTTAATCAAGTATTCATTGGATAGTATATTGATTTCTAATTTTTAGAAAAACTAGCCATATATTATAAATATTCACAAACTTGCCTATATTTGACTGCCCACCTTATTTGTATTTGTCTTATGTTGCAGAAAAATTGTAAGCTCATGGAAATATAACATGAAATTCATCAGAGAAAGAAATTGAGTCACAAAAAATAAAATAGTTTATATTAAGTTATGATGTGCTAAATTTGTCCAGTTACTATTTAGAAGAAATAAGCAGATCTCATTAAGAAATAAATCATAACCCCCCAAGTGAAATTAAAATTTTAGTATACTAGGCAGTGAAAATGTAATGTGTGTTCTTTCAAAGATTTCAATTTTGAAATAGGTAAATACTTCTAATAAAAGTAGCAGAGAAGCTTCTATTATAATTCTATTCTGATGTTATATTCACAAACCATTAACTTAAGTCATTATAAAATAATAAGTGAGTATTAATATAATTATTATAAACCATATGAAAAGAAGCAGAAGAGATAAAGGTAGAGAAAATCAGAAAGATCAGACTTTTGCCTCTTTGAAAACACAAGGGGATTATCAGAATTCAATGGATTTGATGGCAAAAGCTCTCCTTTAAAAGGTAAACATGAATGACAGCTGAAAAATTGAAGAACAAACCCTTTTAGCAAACACATTAACATGATTCCTAACATTTTCTGTGTCCATGTTCAGATAGAAACTTCTTCTAATTATCTTTTATTTATTTTAAAATGGAAGATAAGGTATGTTTTGTCTAGTAATTCACAGTGTTATGAAGCATATAAGTATTGTTAAATAGATAATCTACCTAACAATTATGTGACCACCTATTGACATGTCATAATTGATAGCACATAACATTCATTGTATTTTGAGATTTAAAGAATGCAGTACTACCATAGCTTTAGTCTTCACATTGTACAATAGAACTATAGAAAATTACTCCTCTCTTCTCTCTGGAATTATACATCCTTTTTGACCAACATCAGCTCATATCATTCTAGAACTTATCATTCCTACATTTTAGTAAATATGGTTATAATCTCTAATATTATCTGATCTATTTAGACATATCATTTGGGTCAATCATGCAATGCATGTCTTTCTGTACCTGACTTATTTTACTTAATACAATAATCTAAATTTCCATAAGTGTTTTTAAAATAATAGAGGTTGTTGAATAATGGGTTACTAAATAATATTTTGTTGTCTTTATGTATTACAATTTATTCATCTCTCATTACATATGTATCTGTTGATAATATTTCTTAATCATTATGTGTAGTGTTGTATAGTAGTCATTGGAGTGCACATGCCTCTTTGAAACGTCAACTCGCTGTATTTACAGCAGTGAGATTGCTCAGTCAAATGACACCCCTGTGTCTTCATGGTAGCATCTATGCTATTCAACATATCTGTAATAATTTATCTTTCAACAGTGTATTAGGGTTTTTTGTTTCTTAATATTCTCTCAAAACATGTTTTTTTTATCTTTAATAACAGTAATTCTTGGATCTTATTTATCTGTCTGTGTGTTATGTGTCTGTATGCTTGCATGAATGTCCTATGAGTATGTGTGTGTGTGTGTGTGTGTGTGTGTGTGTGTGTGTGTGTGTTTGTGTGTGTATGTTTGTACATGTGTATGAATTCCCAATATTGTTGCTAGGAATTGTTGCTAGGTAATGCTTCCACCATTTTCTGAGGTAGATTCTCAGTCAAATAAAGCTCACAGACATTGCTAGCTCAGCTAACAGCTTGTTCCAAGGAATCACGGTTTCAGTCTTTTCAGGCTAAAATTACAAATAAGATGCTACACATTTCTAGAACATGCATGAGTTTTTAGGGCCTGGAATTTGGTCCTTTTGTTCATAGTGCAAAAACTTTAACTATCAAAAAATTTTTCTAGGCCAGATAATAGCATTTCTACATGGGATGACTTAATAACAAGTTTTGCTTTAATTTAAAATTCTAGTTATTAATGAACAAGGTACTTATTTGAATGCATATTGCCTATTATTGTCTTCTTTAAAGCCATGCTTTCTCAAATAATCCTTTTTAAAAATCCATTTATTTTGCTTATTTTTTTATAAAAATAGTAAAATTACATAACTGTCAGAATTATCTCTTAATGATTATTCCTAGCATGTTTCATCTCCATGTTCCCAAACAATACAAAGGTGTATAAAACAGAGATGCAAAACTATCTTTTTATTTTAGTAGCCAGAGTGGAGAACAGAAAACTCTCATGGATAGGTTTAACTCAGGACACTTCTCTTTAAATCCATTATCCTTCATGTCATCATCATCATCATTAGATTCTAATTCAAAACTGATGTGCTGACTTTTCTATCCTCAGCTATGCTGTGTGAAAGTGTAATAGCCACTTGGACTCAATATTATGTCTTAGGTCCTGGCTGTATATTTTCTTCTCCACTGTTTTTGTACCACAAGAAGACAAACTGTTTTTACTAACACATATCAGTGGTCTGATCAAAGACCACTATGTAATGACTGTTCTAGAAATATTGAACATGGTTAAGCTCAGATTTGTTAGTATGCAGCTACCATTAATATCTCTATGACAGGGGTAAATCTAATCTGTGTTTTTGTCTTCTTTCTCTCCTGATTCTGAGACTGGGTTAGACAGATGGAAAATATTATTAAAATTGTCACATCTTTCATTTGTTTGTACAGTTTTAAAACTAGATTATATATGTATAAATAAAGCTTTGCAATACCTAATATCTAATCAAAACTTAACCAATTTTAAGAATTTGAATTAGAGACTTGAAGAGGAGGAGATAACTTTCTACTTTTGTTATTAAAATGCCACCTTTCCAAATAAGGTACAACTCACTGAATATCAAATGTCTTTGATAGTTGCCTTTGCTCCAAATTGTAGTTGCATGAGCCTCCCTGTAGTATTCAACATGCACATTTTTCAGTGCCTAACTTTCTTCAAATGCAGCTGCCAGAGCATCAGTCTCATTATTGAAAACCCTAACTGGCTGTTTAAAGTCCCTGTAAGATCACATTGTTTCTATCTTCATGCATCAAAAGAAGTTTCCAAACACTGGTTTTTCACTTTCGTTGTACATTCTGTCTCTTTACGTATTTTAATCATCTCAGAAACTCTTTACCTTTCACTAGTATTGTCATTACCTGTTATGCTCATAGATCACATTCACTAAAGTCTTTAACAAACAAGAGTCATGCATTCCTCACTACGATCAACAATGATCCCATCATAAAATTTCTACAGGAGTAGTATTTGGAAACTTTAAGTGCTGGCTAAAAACTACTTAACACTTTGACTTCACATTTCTTCATTTTAGCTGGGCATGGTGATACATGCCTTCATTTTACAACATGCACCCCATCAAAGTCAGTTATCAGTCCTCTCAGATTCATACTCACTTTTATGAGTGGTGGAATATTCTCTGTATGCTGAAATTAACCCTAACCCTAACCCTATTTTGGCCTATGTAGAGCACCATAGAAGTAGGTGGAGAATCTGAGGACAGGCAGGTAGGAGAAGGGTGGAGTTAGTCAGTCTCCATCCGACCTCTGAAGAAGAATCATGTAAGGAATACAGGTGAGCCACGGGCAGGGCCACGTGGCGGGTAGATTAGTGGATTACAAGAAATGGATTGATTTAAGATGAAAGAGCTAGCTAGTAATGTGCATGATACATGGGCCAAACAGTATTAAGTTAATATAAGTATCTGATTCATTTCTTTGAGGGATAAAAGTGGCCGTGGGCCAGGTACAAACCTCCAGCCCAAACGGGCCTGGAAAACTTCTACATTTATGATCTCCCTATTTACAAAAATGGCCATTGATGCTGCTCATTTACTTACTGGAGCATAATTAAACTCCGTGTGGCCAGACCCTTAAAAAACAAGTCTTTCCTCACCCACAACCCTGTCTGAAGCCATCAATGCAGAAGTGAGGCACTGTGTCCCTTAGCTATATTCTAGCCTTCAACTCTTGTATGCAATAACTTCTTCTTTATTTTTTTAAAGTCCACTAATGAGTGAGTACATCCCATGCTTCTGGGTTTGTGATACCTTACTCAGGAGGACATTTTCCAAATCCATCCATTTTCCATAAGTTTTAACTTTTATGTTAATATTTTTTTCACTAAACTCATTAATTTGTCTTCCAATTTATAACCATCTTGTTCATTTTGATCTCATTAAAATTATCAATGCATTCTTACTGCATTCTTTTAATAAATCTGCCTTTTTTATGATGTGTTCACAAGCCTCAATATTTCAAAAAAGAGCTTTTGAGGTAGTATTTTATTCATGTACCCAAAATAATGCAAAAGTAATCAGCCATTATTAGAGGATTTATGTCAGGTTAGAAATGAAAGAGCTTTAATCTAGTCTTCTTTAAAGACTTTCTCTGCTCTTTCTCATACCCATATTCCATGTTATTTTTTATTCATAGTCTTCAAGTCATCTATACAACATTTATGCATTACATTCCTTGATTCTGTGTCTTATTATTCCTTGTATGCTCACAGTAGAGAAGCACAAGCCCAACCTTTTTGAGATTAGACTTTTCATTGCTTTGTAATATAAACCTACTTATTTTGGGGTCATAATTTATTTTCTAATTTTACTTTTAAACCTGTATCATTAACTACTCCCAAACAAGAACACATGATCAAGTCACAGAATTTTTGTAAGAAATGCTTTATAAGATGTGGAGGTCATACATATGTACACAAATATTTTGATATAATTATGTTCTTCTTCATATTCAGCTCTTTACAATAACAAGAATAAAATATATGTACACTCTAAATGGCCCAACTTTTATTTACTCCTACAGAAACCATTTTGTATGACTCAATTTTTTTAAATAAATATATTCCTGAAATAGCTGAGGGAAAGCTGCATATTGACAATGAAATTGAGCTTTTCTTCTTTTCTCCACCAGTGTGAACATTTAATACTATTAGTCATAAATCTCAGACTATGTTATCATTTTTACCCTGAAATGTGAGTGCTTTGTATTTCATTCAACCCTTTCATCTTTCAGCATTTATTTTTAATAACTTAAACCAATCTATAGATTTGATAAAGACTAGCTAGTCCATTAATTTTTTAATGCATTTATCAGGGAACTCTTACATGCCAATCACCTTGTCAAACAATGAGAATATAACCATGACTAACATAGAAAACTATCTAATAATGATTAGGCTTTAGTTGAAGACTGAACAGAGATAGTTGTTGTTCTCTGTCATGGGAGAAAATGAAGCAAGATAATGGTATTAGAAGATTTTAGAGCCAAGAAAGCATGGCTGATATTTGGTAGAAGTTTATAAAACTAATGATATAGATATAAGTAAATGATATAGATATCCTAGTGCGTTGAAGGTCTCTGCATGTTATATTACCTCCTATACCCTGAGTTGTCTTTGGTGCTTACTCATTCTGACATCTGGTATGCCAAATGTCAATGCAGAGAAAGCCTTAGTAATCAATAAAACCACACACTATTTTAAAATCATGGCCAGCAATATAAGATGTTGAATTTGTAAGATCAATGTCAACTCATACGTAGAAAGATAGTATTTTTAGGATGTTTTACTTTTTAAAAAGTGATACAATAGCAACATTAGAAAGAAAATACTTCCTTCCATCCACTCCATCTGTGAGAACTTGGCTTCCATGAATACTCTCCATTAGAGGTTAACAAGACAGCTTTGGAACAGTGGTTCTCAACCTTCCTAATGCTGCAAGACTTTGATTCAGTTTCTTATGCTGTACTGATCCCAAACATAAATTTTTTGTTGCTATTTCACAACTATAGTTTTGCTACTATTATTAATTATAATGTAAATATCAGATATACAGGATATCTGTGACCACCAAAGGTGTTGTGACCCATAAGGTGAAAAAACTCTGTGTTTGAAAGAACTCATTTACATTCCCTGAGATATATACAAAGTACAGAAATTGTAAAGGATAATACATTATTATAAAGGTAGATATATTGTAATAAAACTGAAGTCTCAAGAAAATTTATAATTATAATATTAAGTAATATTCTTTTTAATACTAGTTAATTAAATATTCAATTATAAAGAGAGACACTTTTCTGTTCCGTTCTCTGTAAATAAAGTATAACTTCAATTTTGCCACGCATATTTTCATGGACTATACAATGGTTAAGGCAAAATAACTCCTACCTAATGATATTTTTAAATACAATGATTCACTCAACAAATATTCAAGCAAACATTATTTGAAAGGAATATTTTGATAAATTAGAGAATTGTCAGTACCACAGCAAAAGAAGTATCAAAGACCCTGGGCAGTCTTAATTTCAACAGAAGTATAATAGAAGTGATAAATAAAACAGTGCAATAGTTATGTTAGATGTTCTCCACTCCTAATATAAGTATAGGAAATAAAAAGTAAATAAAATCATATAATGTCATAGGGTATAATTTAAGATATTGTGCTAAAGTTGAGCTTTCAGAGACAGTGACAAGGTAAGTATTGAGGGTATGAGTAAGACACTTTAATAAGGTAGGCTAGAGGCAAAGAGAACAAATGCAAATGCTCTAAAGTCTATAGTACAGAGTAAGCCCATGCCTCCAAAGTACAAGGAATAGATAGGGAGATGCAATAAGAAAGGAACAACAAAAATGCTTCAATTATTAGCTTTCATGAGTCCAAGAAAGTGACTCAAAAAAGTTAGTAAATGCGCAAAATATCAGCCATTGGGCAACTTTATAGCATAACTTTTAACACACTGTCACAGTGCCACTCTGGCTACAATGGAGAATCTATTCTGAAACAGTAGAAAACAAATTAAAGAGTTACTAAAATAATTCAGGGAAGATGTGATAATCACTATAAGCAGAGTACATAGTATTAAAGTAACATAGACTGCATAAACAGCTCTCTAATTTATGCCAAATATGATATAATGATAAAACACAAGTGAGACATAAATAAAGGAGGGAAAAATAAAGCAGATAGTATAACTTTCAACACTTTAAGAGAACAAAATAAATACCTGCTCAGCTTTTGTCATGGATTCAACTGTGTTTCTTTATGTTGATGTATTAAAGCTCTTTCCCTCAGAAACTGACCTATGTGGACATGGAATTCTCCCAAGATAATGTCATTCATATGGTCCTTTGTTGGATATGAATTATGTTTTTGCATATTTGACCATAAATAGACAGATGTTCAAGAGAAGATATAGAAAAAGAGATAGTATTTACAAGTATAGAGAAGGCTTGCAATGGATTCCAACAGTCATTAGAAACAAACTATGGTCAGGGGCTGCAGTTCAGAATTCAAGTTTTCTAAACTAAAACCTAACTCTGTTGTATAGACACTTCTTTCGTAGTAGCACTGAAAAATAGAAGCTGATAGGAAATTCTTTTTGTAATGCCAGGTTTTATAATCAACTAACCAAATAAATAAGTTATTGTATGCACCTGAAATAAAAGCTATTAATAAAATAGTTAATAGCCTTAAGAATTATCTTAAGTTGATGATGAAAATTTCAAGATTCATTTTGCCCCCAATTCACTTCTTGTTACAAAAATCTAACTCTGATTTTTGAATGTGATTAATACACAGAAGTCCATGTATCTTCAGTGTATCTCCTTGGAATATGGGATTTTTAAGAAAGTCTACCCTTTAAGTAGGTTATGCTTGAGTCAGTAGAGTGCTCTTTAAAAAAGCATGTTAGCTCTCAACTCTGACTTGTTAGAAGAGTCTAAGTGAATTTTCAATGGTGATGGTAAGGAAATCTGACTAACTCAAGAGTCAAAGTGAATAAGTTAATTTTTGTTCAACTAGGAAAATGTTTCTTTTTTATTACTATTAATAAAGTCATATTTTTTATCCATATATACCCTTGTTCAAGCCCCCTTCCCCCTCCCGCCCCTAAAATGTTTCTTTAAAAAAATATATTTGAAAGCCTCTTTGCTTGCCTATGATGGTACAATTTGCCTTCCCTCTGCTTTCTGCTGTTAAGTCAACTACAAACCTGACAGACAATACAAGGAACAAACAATGTGGAAATTTCACAGATAAAAAGAGGAAAGTAAACTGCCTAGGGATTCCAAGTTGAGTAACAACATAGCCATGGAACATCCTACCAGCACCCACAGCAGGTACACTCTAGCCATAGCATTTTTTGCCTTCAAACCAGCAGGAAAAAGCTATACAGACAAATGCATCCTTTCTACTGGTTGAATAGAAGTCCTGTGGTCACCACCATCTCACTCTGGCAGAGTGAACAATGAAAAGAAGAAGCTGAGACTTGCCTGGATTTTTATACTAACAAAGGAAATTCAGCCACAGACCAATCCTTCTGGGTCATGAAGTGCTCTTATTCTCCATAGAGAATAAAATACCTTTTCTTTTCAAGAGGCTAAATGTAGCTTGAAGTAATAGAACAAAGTATCTCCATTGGGAATTGCTTGGTTCAGAAATTCTCCCCAAATGCAGGGTTGTTTTAAAAACACTATGTAATCCAGCATGAAGAAACTCTTTTGTCTTTAGACATTAGCAACTGGATCTAGTAGGTGACTCATAGCAAACACAAACCAAATCAGCATCAGATAGGCACTGGGTATTGGATTGTGCTTGGATTAGGATGTGGTGAGCACAATCATGTGAATAATTGCTTTTTAGTAGAGGAGTAAGCCAGAACACAGAACTCTTTCCAAAGAAATAGTTCAAGATAAGAAAACTCACTCCCATATCATAACAAAAAATTAAAAAAATGTAATTGGGATGAAAATAATTGATGCTAATACTGAAATGAATCCTGTGTTCGAAATATCTAAAAAATAACGTCATCTCATTTGATTCAACAATGCTCAAAGAGGCTACTACAAATTACTTTGAAAGCAATCTTTAAAAACTGAGTATAAACATTTGAAGGAAAACAAATTAAATTATAGAATTAAAACAATGCAGTACACTTTCAGAAGACTCAAAATATTCTGCATATGTTCAATAATATAGCAGTGATTATAGAAGACAAAAACAGTGAACTCAAGGGCAAGTCAAATTTTTTTTCTAATTCAAACAGAACAAATGTACATCAAATAACCACATTTAGAGATATGAGACAATAAAAAGACAAAACTTACATTAATCAAAATTCTGAAAATGAAGATAAAATTAGGTCTGAAATAGCATTTAATAAAAAGTGACAAAAACCATCAATTTGACCAAAAGGACCTGACAAAAACATGCATCAATTAAACTTGCTAATGACTGCATTAAAAACTAAAGATGAAAAAAAAATCTGGAGTAACCCAAGACCTAAATGTCATAATAATTAGAGAGAAGTCAAGTTTAAAAATATTGCTATGACATCCCAAAGGCTGGAATAAATTGACACCTGTCAATAACCAATATTAATGCAGTGTTAAATGCAAATAATAATCAATGAAATTCTCCTTCATGAGAGAAAAAGAAATAGAATATTATCTATTGTATGATAAATTTCCAAATTCTTAGCAACTTTATTATGTAAAATTAAAACTCTTTGTTGCTCTCTCAACTCGCAGACTGAAGAAAAGATGTTGACTTTTCATAGGAATATTAAAATAGAGTAGGTTTTATTTTTGAAATCAAAGTTTTATGATATCTGAAATTAATCATGCCTCTCATTCAATGAGTATTGTATGTATATTTTTCCTGGTAATGGTAACAAGTCTGAATTTCAGTAGCTTATACAATAGCCTCTTATTTCCTGTCCCTGGTACATAGCAGCTGTTGAGGATAGATGCTATTATCATTCAGTGGAATTCTTACTTCAGAAACCTGGCTGAAAAGGCCATTAGCTGGGATTGGCTATTCTTAGGATAGATGAAGGCAGAACCATTGTATCATTCTTGAAGGGTCTCCAAAGAAAACTCTGACATGTATGGTCATGCATCATTGATCAAGTTAAGACTTGCAGTAAAGCCCAATGTCATTGAGACACCTATGCTTTCCCTTAGAGATGCGTTGGACCTGACAGCAGATGGGGAGGTATAACTTTTCATTATAAGGAGAAAAGAGTATTGAAACAACAATAAATTTACCACCTTGTAACAATTTTATAGCATAGTTCTTAGAATGCCACAGAAAGCACAGCACTCCCAAAACATTCTGTTGGCACTTAAGAGAGTACACACAACTCAGTGGGGTACACATATACTTTACAAAGATGACAAACAGAATCAAAAGAATTTGAGAGCTACTGATTCATTCAACTGTTAAATTAGAACTCCTTGATTTGTATATTTTGGTAGAAACTTTTTTTGTTTATTGAAAATATTTTTATACAATATATAGTTATAGTTTGTCCTCCCCTTCCCTTCCCAGGTCACTTCCCAACCAGACCCACACATCTCTGTGTTTTGTTAGGAAACAAACAAGTATCTAGAAAATAGTAATAAAATAAAATAAAGCAAAAAATAGGAAAAAAACAAACAAAAGGAAAAGCCAAGATAAATAGATTAATAGATAAATAAATAAATAAATAAATAAATTAAAGCAGAAGAGACACATATAGCCACAGAGACACACAGATTTGTTTATTTTTTTATTTTATGTGAATTGGTGTTTTGTCTGCATGAATAACTGTGTAAGGGTGTCAGATCTTGGAATTACAGACAGTTGTTAGCTGCCATGTGGACGCTGGGAATCGAACTCAGGTCCTCCGGAAGAACAATCAGTGCTCTTAACCGCTGAGCCATCTCTCCAGCCCCTGAGACACACAGATTTGTATACACAGAATTCTCAGAGAAAGCTAGACACATAACATATATACAAATGATTGTAAGGTAAATAAATAAATAAATAAATAAATAAATAAATAAATAAATAAACAAACACAAACCAAAAAAGAATATCCCAACTCAGTATTATAAGAAAAGAACTGCCCAATATACCCTTGGTTAATTTTGTGTTGGCCCTCTTCTGAAGCACATGTGGCTTTCCTTTAACAGTGGTTTGTCTCCCCATTGATACTCCCTTAGAAAAAACTTTGTTTTTGCATTTTTCAATAATTCTCAATTGCAAATATCTTTTGGATTAGGTGTGTGTTCATTTCTCTTCTAACTCTATGACCCCAGGTTTAGATTTCTGCATGCTTCCACAGTGTCTGTGAGTTTATATGGTCATGTTGTGTCTAGGTCTTGTTTATTTTGTGTCCTCCATTCCCTCTGGCTCTTGTACTCTTTCTGCTTCTTCTACACAGTTCCATGAATATGGAGGGGAGGGTTCTACAGGAGACAAACTGTTTAGGGGTGACTGGCAACCCTGCTCACTCCCTTACATATATCTGCCTGTGGGCCTCTGTATTTGTTCCCATCTGCTGCAGAAAGAAGCTTCTCTAATGAGGAGTGAGTTAGGCGTGGATATATAAGTATAGAAGAATGTCAGTAGGAGTCACTATTTTTGCAACACTTTAGTAGAATAGTAGTATTTAGTTTTCTTCTATATACCTGGCCTATCTAGTCTCAGGTTCTTAGCTAGCCAAGCAGCATCAGGAATGGGTTCCATCTCTTAATGTCAGCCTTAATTAAAATCAAATATTGGTAGAATACTCTGTGATATTTGTGCCAATGTTGTACCAGTGTATCTTTCAGGCTTGTGACCATTGTAAATCAAAGGGCTTGTGCTGCATTGGTTTACCTTTCCCATTTGGTAGCATGCAGAGTACTTTCTAGTATCATGGACACTAGTCTGCAGGGTAATAGACTCTAGATAGGCACCAGCTCAACTTTTCCAAGTTCAGTGAGTTTGTGTAGGTATTGTTTTCATCAAAAATAACTTACTGTCACCTTGTGAGTAGTAATCAATAGCCTTGGCAATAGCCTGAGTTGTTGGGAACACTTTTGGCCAACAACTTGTCTAGATCTAACATACTGCTGGTACTAGAGGCTTTATTTGGTAACAAGAAATGTCCAGTTATGGGTCTGAAACCCTGTTATTTCCCAATTTCATTTTATTCAAATTGCATATATATACATATACACATATATATATGTATGTATGTGTGAAAATAAAGACTTCTATTGTACTATATTTCCATACAAGTTTCAAATAGAACTTAATTTGTCTGTGCATTCCCTCTCTTTTTTCCTCTTTTCTCTCCCTCCTCACTTGTTCTTTCCATTTTATGCCCCTCCAGCATTTATTCACGACTCTTTTATTTCTCCTTCCTACAGAGGCAATCCTCCCTTATGGTCTTTTTTCTTAACTTTTGTGGCTATAGAAAATGTAGCATGCTTATCAATGACTTGACATTTAAACATTCACATATAAGTAATTACATATACAAGTGAACTCAAGAAGCAAACACATATACAAACACATATTAATCTTTAAAATCTGGATGATTTTACATAGTATGAACTTCTTTCTTATTCTGTGTTTCTATTGAGAATCTTATGATTTTATTTTTTTAACAGCTGAGTAATAGTCCATTTTGTAAATGTATCACATTCTCTTTAGTTGTTCATCCACTTGTAGACATTTAGGTTGTTTTCAATTTCTAGGTACTATGAATAAAGCAACACTGAATGTGTTTGGGCAATTGCTTCTGTTACAGAATGAGGAAGCCTTTGGCTATATGCCCAAGACTGGGATAGCTGCATCTTTATCTAGATGAATTCATAGGTTCCTGATGAACCATCACACTGATTTCCATAGTGGCTATGTAGGTTTATACTCCCACTAGCAATTGCTGAGTGTTTCCCTTACTCCATATTGTCACCTGCATGAGTTGCCATTTATTTTATTGATCTTGGCCATTCTTGCAGAAACATTTTACTTCTACTTGTACACTGGCTACCTTAGTTTCTTATGCATATATGTATATATATATGTATGTATATATATTCAACATTTCATAATGTCCTATCCCAGTAAGCAACTCAAATATTTGTGGACAATTACCTACGCTGTGAATCAGTTAATCTAGGAAGAGCTGAAAGCACAGATATAACAAGTTGTAGAATTCATTGTATGTCTCTGTGTAGATAATTGATCCAAAATCAACCAATGTTGCTCAACAGCAATGGGGTGCTACTTGTATATTCTCCTCAGTAGCTACTGATTGAAATAGCACTTAACAAAATGTGGTACATCTACACAATGGAGTACTACTCAGCAGTAAGAAAAAAATGATATCCTAAAACTTGCAGGCAAATGGATGAATTTGGAGAATATCCTACTGAATGAGGTATCATAAACTCAGAAAGATAATCAGGGGATGTACACACTCATTAGTGGACTCTAAACAAAAAAAAAAAAAAGAAAAAAGCAAAGCATGTCCAAGCTGCAAGCCACAACCACTGAACAGCTTAGGATCAGAAACACCCTGGACTAACACCTTGGATCCCACTCCCCCTAGAGGAACACCCAACTCATTCTTGAGGGAGGGGGGAGAAAACTGCATCTGCCAGGAGTGGAGACTGAACTAAGCAATATTGGGCAGTGGGACCATGGATCTGCCTGCAACCTGCCCAGGGATGGGATGGGGATTTGTGGAGAAGAAAGAATGACCTGATGTGGTGGGAAGGGGAAGGGACCTTGAATAAGGATATACAAGGTTAGAAAGTGTGACTTCTTTGTTAATAATAATAATAATAATAATGGAAAAAAAGAAATATCACTATCTCTGATCACTGACATACTCTAAATAGAGGTAGGAACACATATAAATCTACCTTTGTGAAGCCAAACAACTTCCTAAGTCACCAAGCACAAGTCGGATAGAGTTCTGAAAATAGATCACAAATATCTAGGGTCATAACTGAATTACTAAACCACATGTTCATTTCGACCAAAGCCTGAGATGATTAATAACATTATGGTTTAGAGAATACAGGAAGAACTTCCTCTGCAAGCCAACAATAGATATAGACTCATTTTATTTTGATGTCTTAACAAACCACAGATAAATGTATTGAAACACTACTATGCTAGATGAGATAAAGCTTCCAGAATAAGATATTTGTTACTGCTGTTTACTTCACATTTTAACAGTAAATTCTCTTAAAGCATTTAGATTATTTGCTGATGTTCCTAAATATTATTTTATTTTACTTAAACATTTTTTCTGCTAACACATTTATGATATTTGACTAAGAATTATGAAACAAAGTAAGAATAAGAAGATATCTTTGACACAAAAATTACTACATCTAGGAAAATGTAACAAAAGTATTCTATTAAGTATGATGTTTCCAATTTAAGTAATAATTTGTCAATAAAAATATTAAAATTGAAGATAGCCATTTGTAACACGGAATAAGAACATACATACCCAAGAAACTGAGCAGTACTTTCAATGTAGTTTGTATTTTGGTTACATATAATATTTACTGTAAATAATATACATATATGCTGTTTGTTAATCAATCCCAGTGCATTGCTGTTAACACCAATGCTTTTGGGCCTGTTCTATATGAGTCTAGGTAAACTGACTTAAAAAATATGTGGAAGAGCATGCTATATATTCTTCATTGTGACCTGACTAAAGTATGTTAAATGGATTACTATAAAAATATATTTCAAAATCTTTTACAAACAAATATATTGAGCCCTACTTTGTAGTTTTAAATCAATAAGGTCAAAGCTCAAATATTTGCAACCTATTTTCTTCAAACCACTGGTTTAGTAAACACATACTATTATACTAGATACTTAAAAATTAATAAGAGACTTAATACTGTATTTTTATCACAAAATAAAGCTATTTGAGGTATTAATAATAATAAGAGGTTTATTTGAGCATATATTATATATATACTTCAAAATATCTTGATATACTTAATTATTTTTGTCAATTAATTAATCATAATGTTTCAAAAAGTCTTCAAAATTACAATGTCCAAAACCAAACCTTTTCCCAGTCATAACCTCTTTCAGTGAGTCTCTGTGGATACTTAATTAATTGCTTCAAAATCTTTGTTTTCCTTAATCTTTTACTCAATCGACTTTACTTCATCATCTGAACATTTTTAATTGTTTTTATTTCTATCTACTATGCCGTCAGAGAAATGAATCAAATTAATGGAATATTCAAATTTATTTTCCAGCCCTGCTGAATCTAGAAATTTGAATCTGCCTTCAAAATTTCATAATGACGTCCCATTGCTTATAAGGTTAAAAATTTCAGAAAGCCCACTAAAGCTCAAAGCCCACCCCTCCCTTATATTCTCTACTTGTTCAAAGCCCTTACTTTGATTCCTCCTGTTTTGTTTCTGGAGGCAATTATAAGACTTTCCCAGTTCATCATACTGTGTTTTTTATGCATTGTTATTTCTGTTGACAAAAGTACCAATATTAAATTTGCTAGTTTCAAGTTGGCTAAAACCTATTGCATTTAACTTCTTTAGAGCTAATTCTTTGCATTTTTAGAGTTTATTGTTTATTTCTCACAGTATTTATCATAAATATTATATTTAGTTAATTTTTGTCTTTCTCTTCAAGCTCAGTGGGACTATCAACTGTGTCAAGTTTTGTTGACATTGACACTCTGAAGTCTATAGGAGGTGTTGCACTAAATATTGTGAATGTGATTATGATTTATGATTTCAAAAAATATGTGCTAAAAGTGTATGTGTATATATGTATGTACATAGACATAGTGTGTTTTGAATATTTTGATTACAAATATTCATTGTAATATTTTGATTGATTCATTGCTGCTGTGGGAGAGTGCTTTTGAACACTGTAAAAATATTTCACTTGTACTGATCTAATAAAACACTGACTGGCCAGTGGGCAGACAGGAAATATAGGCAGAGCAACAAGTGTAGGAAGATGCTGTGAAGAGAAAAAGCAGAGAACAAACATCAGCCAGATGAAGAGGAAGCAAGATGAGAATGCTAGACGAAGAAAAGTTACCAAGCCCTGTGGCTAAATATAGATAAGAATTTTGGGTTAATTTAACTGTAAGAACTAGTTAATAATAAGCCTGAACTAATGACCAGCAGTTAATATAATATAAGACCCTGAGTCAATTATTTTATAAGCAGCTAGGGGTGTGGCCAGGCAGGACAGAGAAACTTAAGACTTCATATTGCTCTCTTAACATGATAATAATCATATATGTCTGATCTTTTAGTAACTATGAACTTGACTTACCATAATTAATTTGTTTGTAATTACAATTTGTGTTTAAGGTTTACTTTGAATCATGTAAATAAAACTGTAATAAAATGGTTATTCAATTTAAAACTTGGACACTAATCTACTTTCTAAAGAATTTTCCATGAGCAGCATGTACACACACAGGACATGGTGCTACATTTGTTATGTTGATTTTTTATTGAAATGAGACATGAGATAGGCATGGTTGCATCACATTTAATCTCAACACTTGAAAGGCAAAGGCAGGTGGACCACTGTGAGTTTTAGGCAACCTGATGTCAGTTTCAGACTAGCTAGAAACACATTGTGAGACTCTTGTTTCAAAATACAAAATAAATTGTGAATTATATTTTTTTGTATTTATTGAAAGTTGAACCTGGATTAAAAAAATCCTAAGTAACTCTAACAATACATTTTACTCTATGCAAAATAAAATCAAGAAATAGTAGGAAATGTTAGTAAAATATAATCATTGTTAATTAAATTTACCAAATGAAGAAAATTTTTTGAATATTGAATTTCCCAGTGATAAATGCCTTAGCAGTTATTTATCAATTAAGGCTGACAGTTCTTCAATATGTTTTAGATAACACGCCTGAAATCTTAAAACCTGGGAGTGAATTATTAAGTAGAGATAAATGAAGCCTTATGTCCCATTGTTATACCATCCAGCCAGATCAGAACGTGTTGCATCAATCTGATTTCAATGTGCATTTTACTGTAGCTATTTCTGACAGCAATATAATGATATCTCTTTATCTCCTTCCTAAAAGATTGAAAAAGATGCCTTATGTCAGATAACACAAAAATCAATTGGTTATTTTCCCCAGAAGGCTTCCACTATGCCCTTGCCCTCTATCTTCTTCACTCTGAAAACCTTGTAGTTGCTTCTTGGGTGTCGTTGTATTGACAGAGCATTGTCTTTTGCTTATCTGGAAGTAAATGAGCAGTATTTGTTTCTGTACACAAATAGAGGTAGTATTCCCATGTGTTCTTTGCCATGAGACACTTAAATCAGCATGCTTGTCTTCTGATAATATCCTGTCCAAATAGAAGATGATGCATCATGAACTCTCTATTTCCACTGAAGATCTGGGTATGCATGACATGATACTCAGTCCATCTTACTCCCTTCCAGTTTCCTCTGCCTCTGGGGTCATCAAGTATGTCTGATGAATTTGGTTTAACTAAAGGGTTGTATATGTAGCAAATGCATAAAGTACAGGTTTGGGCATAGTGCATCACAATGAGGCAAACAAAGATATAGGAAGACTGGGACTACATTATACAAACATCTCTATTTCCTTTTATACTAGTACCACTTAACAGCTATGGTGGTTGTCAATAAAAATGGGATTGCCCAGGTTTTCTAACTTTGATGAAGGTAAAACACTATAACACACTGAAATTATACTCATAGAGAAGTTGGTATTTATTTTGTTTGTAAGTACTCTAATAATGAGAAATGAAAAGTGTTAACTTCCCCTTTTGTATTATATGGAAAAAATCAAAGTACATATAAACATCATTTCATCATAAACATATCAGAGCTCTGATTGTTGGTTTCTATGACCATGCTAACTGTGGCTTTCATAACTACATTCATTATTTTCTTATCCATTCCTATAAACTTAGACTGATAATTCCTCCCTGCTATCATAAACTAATATATTTTGGTTTATTTAAAAACAAATTCCATGCAATTATTTGTTAAAAACATGATTATGAGAGACTGCTCAGTGATTAAAAGTAATTGTACTTACGGAGGACCCTGGTTTGATTCCCATTACTGACATGAGAATTTATTTACACTGAAGGTCTACTCCAGCCATGTGAGCCCAGCTCACAATCATCTAAAAACAAGTCCAGTGGTTCTTAACACCTGACCTCCATAGCTACAGAGCATTCATGTAGGACACAGACATACCTGCAAGAAAATCATACACATATCACAAAATAAATAGCTCTTAAAATAATAACTTAATTTGTTTGGCATTCTCCAAGTTCATAGGGATCTTTGGTTTGTATGAATATTTTGACCCCAGAAGAAATATTAAAAAATAAATTGGCACATACATTTCATTAGTTTTCTATGATTCTCTATTATTTACAACTCTGGAAATTGTATAAAGGAAATGTGTATAATTTTTCTCCTAAGTCGCAACTATAATGCCTGTCAGAGAGGAGCAATGATCTGCACTTCCCAGTATGCAGGCTGCCTCTCAATCTCACTGCTTGACTCTGCAGTCTGCACATCTAGTTCTAGCTAAAGTTTCTGACTGACTTATGATGCTATCTGCAAAATGGAAAGAGTGATACTGAGCAAAGTAATGGCTGCCTTAATACACAGAATTTGGCTCAAGGATAGTTCTTTCTGCTTTTAGTTCCCTAGTGCTTATCTGAGTTCTTCTTTCTGGACATGAAATAAATGTTGTCTAAAACAAACAATAACATCTTGAATGATATAGGTTGCTGTTGTTGTCTTTGCTTTGCACAAGAATTTGATGTCATAATACTACTGCGGAAGCTTCTATACAGTTAGAACACAGGATATGAAGAAATCGTTTCAATTCAACATCAAAGTCTCCATCCTAAGGAGTATCTCAGACCTTATGCAAAGATATTTTGTAAGCTTCCAAAGTAAAAAAGCAATGCAACTAGTGATTCTATTGCTCTGGTGTTTTTTTTTTTTGTTTGTTTGTTTGTTTGTTTTTTGGGTTTTTTTGGTTTTTTTGTTTTGTTTTTGTTTGTTTGTTTGTTTGTTTGTTTTTTCTGATTGGGAAAGCCAGAGTTGTGGGAAGAAGAAACCTTCTATGAGGATTTGGTTCCACTAGATTTCCTTTGTGAAAGTCTGTGAATCATTTTTTGAACTGTATTGATGCCTTTGGATAACAGAAAACTGTAGGTGATGCTAACCCAGGATGGGTGGTCCCAGGTAGTATAAGGAAGCAGGTTGAAAAGGCATGGGCAGAAAGCAGTGTTTCTCCAGAGTCTCTACTTCAGTCCTTGAATCCAGGTTTCTGTCTCACTTGAGTGGGTCTGCCTTGGGTACTTCACTGATTGACTATGATTGGGTTGTTTTAATCAAATAACCTTATTCTTCCACTAGTTGCTTTTTGTCAGTGTTTTATCACAGAAATATAAAGGTAAGTCAGAATATATATCCAGCTCTAAAGCCTATGGACTACAGGAATGACAGTCTTTGCAAGATATTCCCAATGGTGCCATAGCAGCACTTATATCTCGAAGTTTAATCAACAATGAACTAATTAAGGCTGTCAGTGGGAAGGCCTTTATAGCTGATACTACAAACCTAGCCAACCACCTGTGCATGGTGTGGTCATAGATTTTCTTTTTCTTTTTTTTTTTCTTCTTCTTTATTTTGTATTTATCAAAAAAAAAAAAAA
>PVIH01007310.1:0-13931 GCA_004025045.1 Sigmodon hispidus
TCAGAGACCCCTGCAGTTGGTTTGCTCAGTTCACTCAGTTCGGGGTCGCAGTAGGGATCCTTGTAGATTCCCTCAGCAGCAGCAGGAGCTGTGGGTGTGACCTCACATTTTCTTTTTCAAGGTTGAGTAATTTTACCTCCACTCTAACCCCACCTCCCGTGTGTGTGTGTGTGTGTGTGTGTGTGTGTGTGTGTGTGTGTGTGCACGCGCGCGCTCGTGCTTTTCCCACCCAAATGTCCTTTCCTTCCTGGTCCACTGTGGCTTTGGGAAGCTGGAGAACACACCTTTCTCTGAGAATTCCTTGTAACCCACAGCTCAAGTTTAGGGTGTGACCCAAAATTTAGCAGGGACTTTCACACAGACTGTTTTATTCTTCAGCTAGTCAGAGCGGCAAAATAAGCTGCCTTGTCTAGATAATTTATGTATCAACTTATATTCATTTTGGTAAATTTTTGAGATCCCATATATAAAATAATGGAAAAGAAGAAGTAAAGCCAGAATTTGAATTTCTGTTAGCTTAATGAGTTTCTGGAGTTCTTTTCTTTAAGCTTTTTTGTTTGTTTGTTTGGTTTGTTTTGTTGCTATTGTTAAGTACAGGTTGTTGTTCTTTGTCCTTCCTCCCCCTTATTTTTGAGACAGAGTTTCACTGAGTAGCTTTGGGTGTCCTGGATTTTACTCTGTAGACTAGGCTAGCCTTGAATTCACAGAAGTCTGCCTTTCTCTGCTGCAATTAAAGACATGCTTCACTAGGTTGCTGTACTTTTAAAATAGCATTTTAGTACAAAAGACAGATTAGATTATCAGAGAGACTGAATGTTTTAAACCAGCGAAAGTAATTAGAGAAAGAAAAGTATAGTTTACTGTTAGCAATAAGATATTATTTCGTTACTAAATTTTGATATTTGTTCAGCCCTAAACTATCTTTACGGGTGTATTATATAATTATATTAGAATAATAATTTGTGAGGTCTAGAGTGCTTGCTGTTATTAACTCTCATTTCATAGACAGGTGCTCTGCGGCTAGCCTCATGAAGGCCTTTGAGACCAGGAAGAGGAGAATCCTAAGAAATGCTTTCACAGAAAAATGATCGTCTATTTTCAGATCTGGAAACTTCAAACGCAGAAAGCATAGCTGTTATCATGGGTGTGGTGAAGCTCGAGTGAGTTCCACTTTAAAAAATACTTAATACTGAATGAAAATGAAGACATGACTGCACCAAGGTATGGTAGAGGAGAGTTGTTGTTTTTAGTTTATTTTATTGTAGATGTGAGGGACAGCACAGCCGGAGGCATCTGGAAGAGTCCAACATAGTAGAATAGACAGGACCCGCGGACTGAACCGGGCCAAGAGAGATCGCCAAGGGAACCTGGAGAGCAGCAGCGGCCAAGGGTTGTGTAGGAAGGAGAAGCTGGGAGTCTGAGAAGCTCTGGACCTGAGAGGTTTAAGGCAAGGGGCGAGGTGAGAAGTACTGGGAGAAGCCACAGATTTAACAGACACCACAGTTAGACCGGGTTTCTTTGGGACCAGACAATCGCTTTACGTGCGTGATGGATGTTTTGCCTGCTGGAAGCTGAACTCAGATCTTCGGGAATCGTATCAGAGCTGCTGAACCATCTCTCTAGCTCCTGCAGAAGGGTTCTTATCTGACTCTGTGACTAAGGATTTCTCCCTCTCTGTCTCCTTTCCCATCTCTTCTTTAGTATTGTCATCTTTCCTCCCGCCATTCGAGATATCCTGAACAGCACCCTAATATCTTTCGGAGGGAGGATGGCCAAGGCAATGGAATTCTATGGAGAGTGTCTTCAAGAAACCCACTGAGCATGAGAATATGGAGATTAACTCCCATTTCCTCCCCTCCTCCTCTTTCTTTCTTTCCCCTCCTCCCCTTCCCTCCCCCATCTTCTCTACTTTGGAATTTGTTTAGCTGGAACTACTTCTGACTCATTTAATCAATATTTACAGTGCCTTAATCCACTTGCCTGGAAGATTTCCTTCCCCAAATGCTGACCTGGCCCTGGAACTCTCCAGTGAAAGCCAGAAGGCAGAGCCACAGCTTTAGGTGTATTGTTCCTGGTTAGTACTGGTTGGCTCCTGGCTGCGCCATCAGCAGTGCAACTGTGGGGGAAAGTCCACACTATTGTATACATGCTAGGTTTAAGGCATGATGCAAGGTATTAGGCAAGGGCAGAAAAGGAAAAAAGGCAACAAAGCTTCTCTTAATAAGCCTGCAACTTAGTAAAAGGATTATAGGATGGAATGTGGGAGCTGGAGGTTCTGCCTCTCTTGAACACAGCCTGGGGATGGAGTGGGGTGTGAGGCATTGTCTTGAGTCCCCCAGATATTGAGAAAGTGCTTGAATTCCCTGACATGCAGTCTGGGAGCTGGTAGGGTTTTAAGGAGTAATAAAATCATCGGATTTCATTCTTTATATTGTTAATTGTCTCACATTACTTTTCATTTGGGAATAATTTTAGCTTTATAGAAATGTTGCAAGGACAATAGCACACAAGATGCTCATGTCTACTTTATCTACATCACCTGATGCATGTAAACACACAGTAGACTGTTGCCTCTTCCACCTGTGACTTTCTGATTCTGTCTCTGTTTCTCTTCACACACATATAATTAATATTTTGCATAATTTTAGACTAATTTCCCTCTATCATAGTACTATACTCCTGAAGATTTTAATGAATATTTCTTTTCTTGTTTTGTTTTTGAGACAGGATCTTGTAGCTTAGGCCAGTACTCACTATCTAGCTCATCAGTGTGAATGTCTCTGTAAGAACATTCCTTTACAGAAGATGACTAATTACAGGACTGTAATCCTGGCACTGGAGAGGCAGAGGAAGGACTCTCTGGGTACATAGGAAGACCCCACTTAACAAAAGCATTTTTATAAAATCCCACTGCAATTAATATCAACACAATATGATAGAATCAAACATCTGTTATTCCAATTTTGTTAGTTTACCCAAAATGTCCTCTAGGACTGGCCCCCATGCACAGCAGAGTGTGGGATTGCACATGGCTTCTGACTGACCTATATTTTTAGCTTTCTTTAATCTGACACATTTAAATGACCCTTCTTTAGACTTCTACAGTGGGGCATTGACGTTTGTGCGAAATAGCGCCCCTCCTTGGAAAAGTGAAGTGCTCATCATTATGTGGTCAACTGAAGCTTCTCCAAGGTTAGAATGAGATGTGAGTGTCAGGCTGGAAGATGAAAAGAACTGATGTCACTTTCGTAGAGTCATATTTGCAGGCACGTTGTGTCATCCATCTGCCTTCAGGGTAATGCTCCTTTGCTTACCTGGTCCCAGTATGATCCACCCCTCCCCTTCTTTCTTCTTCTTTCTCCTCCTATTTATCTCCATTCTCCTCCTCTTCTTTATTTATCTTGAAACTAACAAGTTTCCCAATTGAGATGTTACCCCAGATCATACAAATGTCCTGTTTCTCTTCAAAAATTTCTGTCAAACTTAGCACTCACTGCTAATGTACTCAAACCAGTCTTTATCATGACTGTGGAAGATGGTGGTGAGTACCTGTGAATCCTTTGCACGTTTACTACCATCTTCAATTCTAAGTGGAAACCTTTTTCCCTCTAACAAGTCCTCTTTAATATTGACATGGACTCAAGGTATCTTATTTTCCCCAATATTGCAGCTGGTAACTACATCTAACTGTTTTAGTACGTTTTCACTTCTGAGCGTAACAACGTAATTTCTTGTTCCTGAGTCAGCCCTGGAATGAGCTATTTTTGTGAGGATGGCTGGGACTTGTGTGAATGGTGCTAGAGACCAGTGTCTCAGTGTTAAAATGTACGCAGGCTGGGACTTGTGTGAATGGTGCTAGAGACCAGTGTCTCAGTGTTAAAATGTACGCATTGCTATTTGTCTGGCTCTGGAGAAAGAACTAGGAAATATGAATGCAATCGTAAATATATTTCCAGATGTACATAATACACGCATGCATATTCATTCCTCCAATACATTTCATGCATACATATGAGCACGTATGATTTCTAGTTAAGTTTTAGATCATGTCATAATCTCCTTATAGGCACATTCATCCTCAGCCCCTCTACAGTTTGAACTTGGCTCTCAAAATCTCTGTTTGCTCATGTGCATAAGCCCGCAATATATCTGAAACAGCTTTGAAATTGATTTCCCCCACCATAAACAAACCCAGTGTACTACAGGGCTTAGGGTTGGTCACTGTCTGCTTCCCTCTCCCTAGATGCTGCCCACACCTGAAGATTCCTAATAGGCACTGTGTTTTAGCGACTTCTCCTTCTCCTCCTGTGTGGCTATATTGCTCATTTGAACAGCACCAGGCCTCATTGTTTGCCTTGAGTTTCAGTTTTTCTTCTTTTTCATCCTTTTTTACTTAAGCTGATATATATATATATAAAATGTGTGTGTGTGTGTGTGTGTGTGTGTGTGTGTGTGTGTGTGTGAACATTAACACTCTATGAAACAAACATGACACAAAAGTGCTGGGAGATTGTAACAAGAGGTTTCTTGCTCCACTGGACCAGAGGTCCAGATCCATCCATGGCCATTTTTTTACTCCCAAATGACTCAGATATTTATATTAATTTTATGCTGTTTGGCCTATGTCTCAGGTATTTTGCTAGCTAGCTTTTTCATCTTTATTCAACCCATTTCCATTATTCTGTCTTGCCCTGTGGCCTGTGGCTTACTTGTGTTACCTTACATGCTGATTCTTTGGTGGCTAGATTGAGTCTCTCCCTGACTCTACCCTCCTTGCCCTATCTATGCTCCGATCTCCTGCCTACTGTTATGGTGCTCCCCACAGGCCAAAATAGTTCCTTTATTTAAAGAATGAGATTTACAGCATATAGAAAGACATTTCCACATCAGTAGATGCCTTAGTGCTAAGAACCTTTTTTGTGCAAAAGGACCTGAGTTCAAGTCCTTGGTACCCAGGTAAAAAGCAGGGCATGGTCACCAGATCTGTAACTCTAGTAGTACTGTGAGGGCAGATGGGAGATCGGATGATCACTGGGGATTGTTGGCTTCTAGTTCAGCTCCAAATTCCATGAGTGAATCTAAGTAGAGAGGCACAGAAGAGGGCACCCAGTGTCCTGTCCTCCCTGACCCCTGGCACACATCTGCACAGACACTGGCATACACACTATACCCCCCCATGCACACAAACACACAATATTAAGTTTTTAAATCATAGTGAAAATTATACTTACAAAAATGTTGTTCTCTTTCATTGTATTTACAAAAACATACATTCTTCCTGTCCTGTTTCTTATGTTGCTAACTACCACCTTCTGCGTTTTTGTGTCTGAATACTGTGAGAATAAGCTGGTAAAAAGCGTGCTTTCTCCCTGCCCCCATCTCCCCCCTGTTTTAGAGAGGGTCTATGCTGTATGTAAATACATATATAAGGATTCATATATGTTTGTGTTTCCCCCAAGATAACACATAACAGAAACACTATATACAAAGTCATATATGCCATTCTTATTCTTTTTCATAGCTCCATAATAATCAGTTGTGTATGTACCACAGCTCCTATCAATCTCTTATATTTAACCATGCAACTAACTGTGGTTTTTAAATTTGCAAATAATTCTACAATGAACATCTTATGCACACGGCTGATTGGGATGCCTTTAGACAAATTTCTTTATGTAGAATTGCTAGATAAATGGCTTTAATCATATGTAGTATTATTGTGTATTGGAAGACACTTCTTTCCAGAGGGTAGGCTATTTGCACCAGGAGTCCTTTATGCCAATGGTTCACATCTCTAATTCACCACAGACTGTACTGTTATCTATAAGCTGTCTGTTGTCACTTTTAGTCTTCTTTCTGTGGACTCCCAGGAAAGGATCATGAGCACACTGGGAAATTGTTCTGAGATTGTGCACACTAAAGGGTATTTACTGACAGCATTAATTTCTAAAGGCAGTCTAGATGGATGCAGTATTGTTGATTTACACATTCTTTAAGCTTTTTAAAAATGTTAGTCTCTCTCTCTTTCTCTCTCTTACACACACACACACACACACACACACACACACACACATTATTTTGAGATTGGGTCCCACTGTGTAACCATGGGCAGCCTGGAACTTGCTTAAGTAGACCAGGTTGGCCTCAAACTCAGAAGAGATCTGTTTCCTGAGTGCAGGATTATGGGTGTGCATCACCAGGCCTGGCTGTGGTTTTTAGTTTTATGCCTGTCTTTGCTCATATAGTCTCAAGCACCAATTGTTTTCATTTCTTGTTTCTCTTGCATCATCTTTATTTAGTTTTACTTTTGAATGATAATCTTCTTAGATACAAGACTCTTGCTTGACAGTTTATTTTAGTACTTTGGCTATTCCATCTCAGTGACTCTGTTCTGAAAGAAGTCAGTTGTTAATTTGATTGAAATCTTATATAAGGGCAAGATATTTTTTTCTTTATGTTTTAAAATTTTTCTGTACTTCAGAAAAATTGTATTTCAGGGCCAATGCTGAGGATTGGTTCTCCTTGTTTTAGACTGTCTGGATTATTTCACTTGCTTATTCATTTATTTTATGGATTTATTAACATCTTTCACTTTTAATCTTCAGGCTGTGTCTTGGTCAGTGTTCTACTGCTGTGAAGAGACACTGTGTCTTTGGCAACACTTATAAAGAAAAATGTTTAACTGTGAGCTAGCGTATGGTTTCAGAGGTTTAGTCCATTGTCATCACAGCGGGAACCATGGTGATGTGCAGGCAGATGTGGTGCTGAAGAGCTAGTAGTTGAGAGTTCTACTTCTGGATCAGTAGGCAACAGGAAGAGAGAGCCACGGGGCCTGGCTTGAGCTTCTGAAGCCCCAAAGCCCACCCCCAGGGACACACTTCCTCCAACATTACCACACCTCCTAATCCCTTCAGACAATGCTGCTCCCTAATGACCAAGCATTCAAAAGTATGAGTCTGTGGGAGCCATTCTTATTTAAACAACCATAGATTGCTTTTTCTTTTCTTAAATTTTCCCCTGAAGCTCATCTCAGGTAGCCTGTGACCTCTTCCTTTCTTAGTTTCTGTTTATGATCTGTGTGACTCGGGAGCCTTTGTAAACAAACGTTCCTGTGGCTTAGTTCAGTTTGGAGGGTTGAATCAGTTTCTGCTGCGTTGTGGCAGATTTGGAGCTCAGGATTTTAGCTGCTATTTTTATTCCTATTTATTTTGTGGTCAGTGCTCCTACTTTGATGACTCTGTTCTGACAGCTCTGTGCTCTCCCAGGGCGGTTCTTCATGAATGGGTGCTTGTGTCAGGAAGGCAATGGTTGGTATATTTTGGTTCTTTTTTGTGTATTTTATTTAACTTAGTAGAGGCTTTTAATTTTCATTTTACTTCTTTCTTCTCCATCATCCCCATGCTTCCAAAAGTTGCATCTTCAATTGCACAACAGTTCTCTGTCCCCTGCAGTCGTTTTTGTCCCTCATGTCCCAGCGATGCTCTTTAGAGATGGCAATGCCTGTATCTAACACCATCCACCACTTGCCTTTGTCTGGTACTAGAAATCACCAAGTTCTGATCAGAGATCAAGTTTCTGGTGTTGTATCTTTCTAGGCATGATTCTGATAGTCCTATCTCTATGTTCTGGACATTCCTTTGATATTTTTTCGGAATTCTATATGGTCCCTTCCCTCTCCGTCATACATAGGCTTTCTTTCAGTGATATGTGGGTGTTGGGACCTCCGCTGGAAAGCCATTAATTTCTCCACTTACAGATAATTTTAGTGTCTTGATATTTTCAATTGTAATACTGCTGAGAGCACAGATTAAGTGTTGTTTTATTTGCTTGGTTTTGTGATGCCCCCCCAAAGGATTTAAGATGGCAAATTTTAAATTAAACAGTTACTATTAATGGGTTATTCAGGTTTTATCACATTGAAATTAAGATGCCCCTCATTATGTTTATAATAAGAAAGCATTGGGTCATAGTCCAAGAGGTGTGTTCTCTCCAGTAAATTAAGGACCTAAGATAGTTGATAAGGTGTAGCATGATTTTAAAGATTGTTCTTTCTGCCTGGGAGATATGTTGGAGGTGGCAAGTGTGGAAATAGAACATTAGTCAAGGTTCCATAGCAGTTTGAATAAGACAAGAGAGTGGAGATAGTGGACAGAGAGTGGTGTTCAGAGGACTCTGTAGTCCTGGTGGGTGGAAGAAGTATATTGTGAAAAAAACCTGAATCTCTGAATCACCATGTGAAGGAAAACTTCCTGCCAACCAAGAATATCATTAATTGACCTATGGGTCAATGAATGTGTTGTTTGTTATACAGCTAACTATCTTAACACACTTGGAAATATTAAATGCCCAACCTAATATCCGCAGTTAAATTGATAGAGTGATGAGTGGAGTTCAGAACATCCCTGTCTATGAAGTGTGGAATGTTGCTAAGTCTCCATTACAAAGGGTGGTGTGAGATCTGGTTGTAGATGATGATGACTCATTTTATAGGGAAATCTACAAGTAAGGTAGTTGTGTCAAATGTTCATTTAAAAACTCATGGCTCCCTCCCTCCTTCCCTTTTATTCATTAATTCATCCGTTTATTTATTTATTTATTTATTTATTTATTTATTTATTTATTGTAGCCAGAAAGATGACTCAGTGGTTAGACATACTTGCTGCTCTTACAGAGGACTAGAGTTTGCCTCACAGCACCTGTATCGGGGGCTCACAAACACTTAGGACTCTAGTTCCAAGGGACATGGTGCCCTTTTCTGGCCACCATGGATACCTGCATAGATATGCACAGATAAAAATTATTGAAAAGCAAACAAAAACAAACAAACATGGTTTTTATTTTAAATAAGTAAAATTAAGACATCTGTCCTGAATTTCTTAAAAATAATATCTCTCACCAGGACATTATGATTTTGTGTTTGAAAACTTCTATGCATGTCTAACAGCAAGATATCAACAATGTGCAGAGCATGTGACAGCAGGCAGCTTTCTTTGCCACTCTCATATGGGAAGCAGAAAATTGTCTAGGAGATGTCTAAATACCACTTCCAGTCCTTGTGTTTGTAAAATTCCAGCACTCAGGAGGCTGAGATAAATGCGTGGTTGTGAGTTCAAAGGCAGCCTGACTTTCAGGATAGCTTGAGCTGCAGAGTAAGACCCTATCACAGAAAGAGAGAGCGAGAGAGAGGGAGGAGAGAGAGAAAGAGAGGGAGAGAGAGAGTAAAATTATCACTCTATTAAAAAGTTTAGACTTATTAGGAGGTGATAATCCTGTTTGCTGATAAATATCAAGGAGTTATTATTACTTAAAAACAACAAATAGTAGTTTCATGTGTATAAGTGTTTCATTTGCATGCATGTCTGTGTACCATGTGCATGCCTGGTACTCTTGGAGAACAGAAGAGGGCATTGGGTCCCCTGGGGCTGGAGCTACAGATGGTTGTGGGCTGCTATATAAGTCCTGGGAATCAAACATGGGCCACAGATATCCATTTGACCTTTGGAGGTAAAATAAGAAACCATGAACATCAACCTGGTCTCAGGTGGCACCAACATGGCTTCCCAGGAACAGGTGTTAGGGACACCACCAGGTCATCGCCTCCTGGGGAGGGGGAGGGGGCAGCACACAGACCATGGAGGCCCAATCTGGAAAATGACAGCCTGTCACTGCTCAGAGTCAGGGTGACTGTGTGGCTGGACAGGGGCAGAGCCTGTGCAAGCTCCAGGCTACTTGCTCTACACCACCCTACCAGCCCTACTTAGCAACAACATGTTTCCTTGTCCTCTGCAGCCTTCTCCCACTCCTGTCACTGCCATGGAGTCCCTGGTTCTCCCTCTCCTAACCATGCCTGGACCACTCTGCTCCTCCATCCTTTCTTCCTCTCCATCACATATCTGTTCATCAGTGTGGCATTGCAAGCTGCAGTGTGCCACACACAGCAATTTTTTTCTTTCCCAAACAGCTTTACATTCAGATACTCTTTGCAACACATCATTGGTCTGGTTCTAGGTCTCTGGTTTCTGAAGCACCATAGATACGAAATCATATACATATATCATTTTTGGGGGGAGGTCACAAGGTCACCAGGGTGGGGTGGACCTTGGAGGACTCATGCATTATGTGAAATTCTCAAATAGTAAAAATATTATGTTAAAAAAAGAAGATGCTCTTTCTCTTGGCATTTTTACTTTGTGTCTGCAATCTGGATCTCTGCTGTTTGCAGTTGCTCTATGACCTCAGAAAACAAGCTAGACATTTTCTGAATAACTGGCAGAACCTCGCAGTGAGTATGCCATGGCAGATTTGATGACTTGGCAAGGTCTCCACAGCACAGAGGATGGGTGAGCACACAGGTACAATGGAGATGCAGTGTCCTGGAGCATTTTGTTGGTAAGAAATACTTTTTTCCTGTTGTGACTGCAAACAGGCTGGTGGCTTCTCCTGGACTCCTCATTCCTATGGGGGGCCAAAATCTTTTTTCAGTATAACCCTCTGCTTTGTTGTGCAAGGTAAACCTCTTCACTGTGCTCAGAGGACTGTGTGTGTTAGCAATTATGTTTCTCTCCATGGAGGTTGGGGAAATAGCTGTAGAGAATGCTGGGCCCTGGTACAATTAGACCTGGGATTAGGAATGAGAATGTGGGATTCAAATGAAGTTAGGGGACAAGCTAAGTCAGAGATGGTACAGGAAAAATCATATTCAGAAGTCCAAGAAAAGTCTTAATAAAGCTGTGACTGTATAATATAGTAAAATATTTCAGCTGGGCATACGGTGCACGTTCATAATCTCAGTATTCCAGATGTAGATAAATTTTGAGTCTCAGGCTAATGTGGGCTTCACAGTAAATTCTTGACTCAAAAACTGAAGCACAAGAACAAACAAACATTAAAAAGGAACAAACAACCAAAACCAGTCAACCGAATAATGTATCTGTAGTCACGCCTTTGTTCCTAGGTTCCCAGCTGTAACAACCTTGACAATGAGCCCCAGCAGAATCCATGTTCTAACATTTGTTCTTTGGTCCCAGTTTCTGCCACAGAGCTCCTAAGATTTAAGGATTGTCCAGTAATAGGGATGCTCAACATACAGTCCCTAAATCCTGGAATTTTCTGATCAACAGGAGCATCTGCAATCTGGATCTCTGTTGTCTGCAGTTGCTCTATGGCTTTAATGAACAAATTCTTGGTGCATACTTCTGGAACCTTAGGGTCTGTCTGGTTGCCAGGGAAACGAACTGTGTGATTAATAAGTTGGAAGCTTTAGCTTCATCTTCCAAGCTGGAGGAGGGTGAGGGGTGAAAATTGAACTGATTACCAATGATGGGCAATATAAGTCATTGTGTCGGTATAATTTAAGCCTCCATAAGACCCCAGAATATCACGCCTTGATGAACTGATATGGATGATCAGTCAGATTTCTAGAGAGTGATAACCAGAGATAGTATGGGAGTAGGCAATTTCTTCCCATGTGCCTTTCCTGTTGACATAAATATAATATATAATATAATACGAATGAATATTTGTATCCTTTGTTATATGTCCTTGATAATAACTGGGAATTCTGAGGAGAGGACATGGGAACCCCTGATGTATAATCAGCTGTTCAGAAACATAGGTGACAAAATCATTGCTTGTGATTGACACCTGAATTGAAGGCAGTTTTACCAGACCGGATCCATAGCTTTTGGGTCTGAATTCATCTCTGGGCATGAGACTAAATGATAGGACACATGATTGATTGGTGTATAGGGAGAAAGCCACACACATCTCACTGAACAGTTGTGAAATATTCTTGTGTCTAGTGATGAATGCTATGAACAGAGAAAGGGAGGACAGACTTTTTGCTTTAAATCTGAGATGTGAAGGCCAAAGTGTGAATGGAAGCAACTGTGTGGTGAAGGTTCTCAGATGGAAGATACCGGCATAAACAGAGTCCCTGCTGAAGACCAAGGTCACAGCTCTGGACTGTTCCTTTCTCTTAACTCTGCTTCAACTGTTCTTCTCTTTGGTGTGTGTGTGTGTGTGTGTGTGTGTGTGTGTGTGTGTGTGTGTGTGTGAGAGAGAGAGAGAGAGAGAGAGAGAGAGAGAGAGAGAGAGAGAGAGAGAGAGAGAGAATTTTCCCAATGGGGGCATTTTTCTGGATTCCGTGAACATATGTCAGAAAACACTTACTCTGCTGCAAACCGAACCCAGATTTGCTCTGACATTTTCACTTTTTCTCTGGGCAGTGGCGACATGGGAAAAGCAAAGGTGGGATTGTGGACATTTGTATCCAGCTGGTTGCGGAACCGAAAGTCAAATCTTGATCAAAGAGATGCTTTCTGCAGTAGATGAAGCTCTAGGAAACTGGCAGAAGCAGCAGCCTGTGCCAGACAGACTACAAAGAGCTAAGTCAGGGAGCAGAAGAGAGTTTAAGCCTCGAAGCTGCTTTGCTGGGGGCTGTGTCTAGGGACAGAAATGTAATCAAAAGATCATGGTCTTAATCTGCTTAACTTCCCTGTCGGGACTACAGAAAAGAAAGTTTTCTTTTGTTTGATTTAACTAAAGGGGAGCCCCTCCCCCTTTATCAGCTTCTCCAAATTATTTGCATTAAAGTTTATTAAGCCCAGTTCATGGTAGAACACAGGTGAACTTCAAAGATTTGTAGTGACAGACTGGGCTTCTGGGCTACAGCAGGGTGGAGCCCAAGAGGGAGGGAAGAGGGAGGGGATTCTGAAGGAAATTTCAAAGGGAAGAAGGAAAGATAATATGAATGAACTGGATGCACAATGATTAAATACAAGCCCAGAATGCTAGTAATTTTGTTCTCTCTCTTTTTAAAAATCTGATCCCTTCCCTCTGCCTTGATTTTGAAAACTATTTACAATTAAGTTTATTTAAAAGGTTAGATATCTATGAAAAATTTGTTATGTGGGGCTCTGATTTTATTCTATGGCATTGCCATTATTAAAAATGTAAAAAGGAGGCGTGAGGTGGGCAAGAATAACTTTTGAAAAGACACATCATGTCTTTCTGAGGCAGGACAGAAAGGAAAAAAGTGAGGGACACAAGAATGGGTGTGAAGAAGCCCCCACTCTGGAATCTGGCTGGCGCCTGGAGAATCCTGGCACAATCAACATCACTTTCTGGGAGGGTCGCCAGCACAGGGACAGACAGGCTTCCTTTTAAATGTTTCACATCAATGAGTCATGCTTAGGGTTAAGAAAGCCTGGTAACCTGAAACATGATGTTTCTCCATTTCAGATGCAAGCCTGTGATTTCTGAGGCTCTCAAGGATATTGTAGCTGAGCTGACAGTAAACAGCAGGTCTAACTCTCTGTGCGACCCTTGTGACCCTCAGTGGTGCATTATCGAGGTGTAATGCTATCCAGGGAAGTTAGAAACCACCCTAGGCTCATTTGCCAGAGAAGACAATTCTCTAAAAGCACTTTGAGATGCACACTTCAGAGGCCCCCAGAATCATTTATGTGGCCTGTGATGGCACAAGGGTAACTCTGTCTGGAATAGCATTATGTCCACATTTGGATGCTGTTATGGTTATGTTGGTTATCTGACAAAACTCTAGAATCACTTGGGAGAAAAGCCGTTAAACAAGATACATATGCTAGCACAGTTTAATTACTGTGGTTGATGCAGGATGGGTCGTCCACGGTGGGTGGAGCCATTCCCTGACCAGGTACTGGCCTGTGTAAACAGTGAGGAGGAACTGAGCAGCCACCTGGTGATCATTGCTCCATCTTGGGGCTGTAGATTCGATGTGACTATCTGCTTCAATCTCCTGTTGCCTTTCCTTCCCTACCCTGTCAGGTTATGCCTTGGGTTATTAACTAAAATCAACCTTTTCTTCCTTAAACTGCTTTTGTTAGAGTATTTTATCAAGCAACAGGAAGAGGAACTAAGTCCTGTATAAACCTTTCCCTAAGAACCTCTCT
>PVIH01007310.1:14031-101768 GCA_004025045.1 Sigmodon hispidus
CTGTGTGTGTATGGTGTGGTGTGTGTGTAGTATATGTGTATGGTGTGGTGTGTGTGTGGTATGTGTATGGTGTGGTGTACTGTGTGGTGTGGTGTGGTGTGTATGTGTTGTGTTGTGTGTGTGTTGTGTGTGTATGGTGTGTTGTGTGTGTGTGGTGTGCTGTGTGTGTGTTGTGTGTGTAATGTGTGGTGTATGTGTGGTGTGGTGTGGTGTGTGTGTGGTGTGGTATGTGTGGTATATGTGTGTGCTGTGTATTTGTGTTTGATCCTAGCACATGTGTGTGTGTATGGTGTGGTGTGTGGTGTGTGTGTGCTGTATGTGTGTATGTGTGTGTGGTGTGTGTATGTGGTGCAGTGTGTGTGTATGGTGTGCTGTGTGTGTGTGGTGTGTATGGTGTGCTGTGTGTGTGGTGTGGTATGTGTGGTGTGTATTTGTGTGTGATCCTAGCACATGTGTGTGTGGTGTGGTGTGTGTGTGGTGTGTGTGTGGTGTGGTGTATGTGGTGTGTGTGTGTGTGTGGTGTGTATTTGTGTGTGGTCCTAGCACATGTGTGTGTGTGCAGATATACATGCATGAATGTGAGCAGCTGTGGGGGTCTGAGGTTCATGCTGAGGGTCTTCTTCATTTACTTTCCATTTTATTCACTGAGGCAGGTTCTCTGCAGTGAATGGAGAGGCAGCAAGCTTGCTCTGGAGATCCCGTTTTCACTTTCAGGGGCAGCTGGAATGATAGGTGGACTGCATCTCTCCCCTCATGAGTCTAGGGCATCTGATCTCTGGTCTTCATGCTTATGCTGGGAGCACCTTAACCCCTGGGCTATTTCCCTAGCTCCTAAAAACACCTTTCTAAGAAGAGACTCAAACTCCACTTGGGACAGCTTTTCTGTAAGTTCTTGCTCAGGTCTCAAAGCTGGGCCTATAGGACTAGCTCCTGCTGCTATGCTGTTGGGTTTGGTATTTTCTTTTGTTCACAAAATACTAAGTGGAGAACAACACTGGAGTGCTTTTAAAATGTTGTGTTAGTTGATTTCTTCGGTGTTGTTGCCTGACAAAATATCAAACAAAAAGCACCTTAAGTAAGGCAATGGCTTTTGGCTCAGTTTGTAGGTGCAGTTTGTGGGTGTCAGGAAGTCGCGGCAGCAGGGGTGGATCACATTCAGTCTGCAGTGGATGTGGGGCCTCATCAATTTCATTTTCCCTTTTTGTTATTCCCAGCCCAAGTGGGGAGGATGCATCTCACCATCAGGGTAGGTCTTCCCACCTCAGTCAAACCTCTCTAGAAGCACCCATAGATGTGTCTCCTGGGTGATTCTCATGCAGAATTCAGCTTTCTGTTGTTTTGTTTTGATCCAGTGTGGTTCAGCTGCAAGGTTTTCTAAACATTTGCGCAATGAGTCAGTGTGTCACAGATGTTGAAAGCAGGTGGTAGAATGATCTAGCTGGCAATCAGGATTGATATCTCAGTGTGCACAGAGGAATCTGGCTGTTGCTGGAACTTCTGTTCCATAGTTTATTATGCTCATGTAGAAACTCACTTAACTGCATCTACCATCCAGGGCTCAGTTCCTTTGCTCATTCTAAGTAGAGCAAATTGGCAGAGTGCAAACCTCATCCCACCAGCTTATACTTTGTATCCCTTTCTATGAACTTCACCCCGGAGATTACAGACTTCTGATGGGGAATGAGTTCCCTATCAATCCACTTTGAAGATGAAGATGTACTGAACTGAGTTTTACTCATACAGAGTGCTGTTTTTTTTTTTTTAAGATTTACTTTTATTATCTTAAAATTTTTAATATTAATCTATTATAATGAGGCTGCAAAAAATTCTTTGCATTTGTGAGTTGAACTCTTGTCACGAATGTCGAAGCAGTTGGTAGAGCAATTATCTCTTCTTCAGAGGGAAATTTAAATCGAGATGGATCTACAGGAAGGGGAAAAACTGCTCCACTGAAACCAACTATGCTACCTGCCACATTCATTTTTATTGATAATCCTTTTCAATATATACAAGAAGTGGCTACTCTGATTGTTGGCTGTTATTGATCAGGTTTCCTAAGGACGGTGTTAGGGCTAAAAGTATAAGCAAAAGAGGTAAAGTATTATTCCTAAAAGAAGGAGGTTTTTTTTTTTTTTAAAAAAAAAAACTTTATTTTATTTTATTTATTTATTTGCCTTGGTGTTTGCCTGGAACTGGGAACTGGAACTACAGACAGTTGTGAGCTGCCATGTGGGTGCTGGGAATTGAACTCAGGACCTCTGGAAGAGCAGTCAGTGCCCTTAACCGCTGAGCCATCTCTTCAGCCCCAAAGAAGGAGTTTTTTAAGATAAGGATGTTAAAAGATTCTTTGGTAGGTGGATGAATGAATGAACACATGAATGATGAATGAAAACGAAGTGGGAATGACTTCTTTGGATAATTCTCACAGTGACCCAGCCATGATATTGTGACTGAAGAACTAAAGTTTCTTAGAAAATGGCTCATTGTACTTGAGGAATAAATAGACTCTTTCTTAAGTCTCAACAAGACAACACAGTGTACCTCCTGAACCCCAGGTGGCTTGTGAACAGTTATTTATATTTCCATCTCATCTGGTGTGTTCCACTTAAATCATAGTGAAGAGGCCAGAAATCAAATTCTCATATGCCATATTATTTGCATGACCATCATTAAATAATCTGATTTTCTCACTCAATATTTTCAGATATAAAACAGAAATATACTAATCTCTCGTCAGTTCAGTTTTGAAGATGAAGGCTGACAACGGCTTCATGGAAGCAGAAAGAGTAAGAGGCACTGATGACCATCCCTTACTTTTGTTTCCCCCCCACCAAACAGGGTCTCACATGTAGCCCTAGCTGTCCTAGAACTCAGTAAGTAAAGCAGGCTGGTCTAGGACTCACAGAGATCTGCCTATCTCTGCCTCCAGGGTGCTACTACGATTAAAGGCATGAACCACCATATCTGGTTTGTCATTTTCTTTATATCTACAATGTCATTGTGCCGTTGGCTGAGTGTGATGTCCACTAGTTCTTCTTTTAATATTTACTTTTATTATTTTAATTATTATTTGTGTGTGTGCATGTGTGCATGCATGTGTGTGTGTGTCTACATGTGACTGTAGATGCTAGATCTCAGATGGAGTTTCAGGCAGCTCTGAGCTGCCTAGAATAGGTGCTGGAAACTAAAACTCTGCTCCTCTGCAGGAGCATTATGTGCCTTTAACCTCTGAGCTATCTCTTCCCCAAGATTTCATTATCACAAATATTAAATGATGGAAATACACTAATACAGTGAACTGGACCCTCTCATATCAATCATCAATTAACAAAATGCTCCACTGATATGTTAGTGGGCCAATCTGTTGGAGATGATTCCTCAACTGAGATTCCTTCCCTCTTCCCCCATGTCAAGTTGTCAACCATGATTAGCCATTACAGTGACATAGGAGCCACCCATCATCGAGTATGAGAGCTTCATGGTCTTTGCTGTGCTTCTCATGTGAACACATGCTAAGGATACTCAGGGATGGTCACCCACTTAACTGTGGACTGTAATAAGAGTAAGATGCCCATAGATACCATCTAGTCCAGCCAATTATCGATACTATTGAGTGGTATGGAGCCAAAACAATAAATACCAATTAAAACCAAAATCTTTATTGAATTAATGGAGTGGAAGAATCTTTGGCTTCCTCCAACAGAGATAGTACAGAGACCACAATGAAGCTACCGTTTCTTGCCCCAACATACCTTATCTAGCTACCCTAGGCTCAGTCTACAAAGTCCAAGTTTCATATGGCACAGCTCTTAGTGTCAGTAAAAAAGCCTCAGCAGGCCAGGAAGAAAGTGATGGCTGGTTTTCAAACCAAAGAGAACACTGGTTCTATGTGTACAATGATCTCTTTTGGGCTGTAGAAAGAGAGGCTCAGCTCAGGGTCACAGGGATCTGACTCAGAAACAGTGGGACCATTGTCCTCAGAGGCAACAAAAGGGTTTGTTGAAAAAACTAAGCTTTAATATGAAGCCAAGAATCTGTGCTCACCATCTTGTGTTTGTTTGGTGTTCTAGTGTGACAGTAATTTTCTGTACTTGGTGCTATTTACATTTAGAGGAAGGCTCATGGCCATGAAATAGAGGACAGCTTTTACTATCTCACTCCTAGAAAAACAGCAAGAAGAAATCAGAAACAAAACAACATCTCTAAAAGTTTCTGCTCATGCCTCCTCATCTTTGAGCCTGAAAAAATAGTGTAAAATGGTAACGTTGAGGGTTCCTTGAGACAAGAGCTTTCACACCCTTCTGGACAGTTCAGTCATAAATAGTCACACGTTTGGATTTGCCTGGAGGAAGGAGGGTGACATTCACTTGCTATGGAATCAGGTTTTTGTTTTTTTTTTTTTTTTTTTTTTTTTTTTTTTTTTTTTTTTTTTTTTTTTTTTTTTTTTTTTTTTTTTTTTTTTTTGTGTGCTCTCATAGTTTTGGTTGTGTGAATATTTCTTGTCGAACTCTTGCCATGGGGAGTGAGAGCTGAGGGGAGATGGCCCAGGAAACCTGCGACCAGTGGGCTGGCTTTATTGCGGAGCAGCACAGAAATGCCCAACACATTTGACTTCTTAAAAGATGAGAGGCAAGCTGGGCACTGGTGGCCCACACCTCTAATCCAGAACTGGGGAGCCAGAAGCAGGTGGATCTCTATGAGTTCAAGGACAGTCAGATTTTTTCTTGATTCTATCAAGCCTTTATATAATTCTGTATTGTCACCTTGAAACAAAGTCTCTTTCATCTTTAAATTTTAACTTTGAGAGAGTTATATTCTGTGCAGTCATTGTTTTATAGGTTACAACCAAACCCAAGTACTATGATCTTCTATCAATATTAAAACTAGATTGTCGTCTAAGTTAAAATTGGTTGTTGGGTTCCCTAGCATTAAGTATTTTACAGAAAGCCCTTTGCTGACCAAATATTAAAAAGTTAAGTAAAAGCTGTTGAGTAGAAGGTCACTAAAGGATCTTGTGAAATTCCAATTAGCCACCTAGATGGATAAAGTGTGAAGATCCTATGGAAAATATGGAGGGTGTTGGTCCTTAAAGGGCTTGGTGACACCTTCAACTCAAAGGAATTAGTTATTTCAATAAATATTTGTTCATGGTGAGCATCATGATTAGGAATGGTTTTCTTTGGAGTTGTATCTTGTTTTTCTAAAAAATTTTACAAATGAGCATTTTTGCAAATGTTGAATATAAATATTTGTTACAGATATATGAGAACTTCCTGTTTCTAATCTCTTGTTTATTCTCCAGTGGGAATGTACAGTAACCCATTTCAAACTCTGCTTTCCATACCTCTCATCAAGAGTTCCCTGACGGTGAATGGCAGGCAAGAATGAAGCAGATTGTAATTCTCAGGCCTGGGAGACTGACATCTCTTATGTGCTACCAGCATCCCTTCAGAAACAGATGCTTCTACAGCACAATGGTTAGCACATCTCCCCTATGCTTGTTCTGTAAATGCTGATTAAGGAAGGTATGAACTTTAAGTCAGGGTTAGGAAGCAGTTGTTGGAGATGTGCTCTTTTGAGGAAGAATAAAACAACTGTTCTAGAACATAGTTTTCTTTTTCTACCAGTATTCTTACTTTACAAATTAGGCTTTTACCTGGAGAAATTACCTATATTCCCCCCCCCCCAGAAATGTCTATGTCAACATTCAGGCAAATAAATTGTAAATATTACCATTTAGCATTAACATCTTTTTTAAAGCATTTATTTATGTGTGTGCATGCACAAGCATATGTACATGATGATGCCAGTGTGTGGGTCAGAGGGAGGAATTCAGGAACTGGGCTCAGGTCATCAGGCAGAATGGCCTAAGTCATAGGTAAGAATTGCTTTTTCTTATGGAGATATTTTGCTGGTCCAGCTAGCAGCATCATCTAATATTTATATATTAATTTTGTTCCTTGTGATTTTAAAATTATTTCTTTAATAAGAAAACATGGACTAATAACACAAAATCCCAAAGGGGGCAATTCTACTAATGATTTACTTAAAATCAGGGCTCATAACAGCACCATGATACTATAGCCTTTTACCACTGTGATGTATGTGGCTTTATGTGCAACAAGAAGATACTGTGGCTGGCATGAGAGCAGCAAAGATTTTCAGTGTGTGTTTGTGTGTATGTGTATGTATGTGTGTTTGTGTGTGTATGCACATTAAAGGACAGTCTGCTATATGAGACACAAACCTAGTAAAACTGCTATAAGACTGCTTTGTACTTGCTTAAATCTTCAGACAAAATAAGTCTGTATTGGCAGTTATTACTTTGCAGAAGCCATTTTCAGATGAGTTTTTGACACATGCTTCATCAGTAGTGAACACTCAAAGGTGAACCTCTGCTAACTCTGAGGCCTCTTCCCGGGGAAGTTTTGGTGATGTCTTATGTACTCTGTGTTGTGTTCTAGTTTTCTGAACTGCCATAATTTATTTGTTTTCAATTCTGGCATCCTGTAACATGGAGCTGGCATGGGGGGGTGAGGTAGAGATGAGGGGTAGAGTCTACCCTGTGAATTTATTGTATCACTATATGATAGTAGCTGTTCCAGACATAAGATGGTTTCTTCATTGCTTTATGAGATATATGAGTCTTTACAGTGATTATTATCCTTTGATTTGACAAGTGGGGAAAATCTGTTCAGGTACCATTACATGTTCCCACTCAGATCCTGTTATGGCTTGAATTTGAAATATCTCCCACAAGGTTGTATTCTGAATGCTGGTGGAGGCCATGGGACCTTAGGAGGTGGGGACTAGTTGGAAGAAATAGGTGACTGGTGTCAGATGTTGGCCCTATTCCTGTCTCTCTCTCTCTGCTTTCTAATCTGTCTTGATGTTGAATCCTCCACCCCACATTCCTGAGCTGCTTCTTCACACCTCCTCACCATGATGGGCCAAACTCTCTGAAACTGTGAGCATCCTCAGAGCTCCTGTCCCTTAAATTACGTGTGCTATTTTGTTATGAGATAGGAAAATAACTAGCAGAGCTCAGATTTTTATATTTCTTTCCACATTGTTCCATTGTCTAACAGGGTAGTGAATGAAGTATTGCAATGGTTGAAACAATGATAGACACAAGACTGGACCAAGACCCCTCTGTCTGAACACATGTCTAAAGCACTCACCTCCACTCTTGATGGACTGAACAATGTCTTCCTTTCAAAGGTAATAGGACACTAGGTCACAACCTGGGCAACACTTCTGAGGGGGCTTCAAGAGCATATTGATTCTTATGGCCAATCCCCTGGGTTTTTTTTTTTTGAAAAAACATAATATTAGTTATCCCCAAACTTGGTTTAATGCTAACATTTTGAATAGCTTGAATCCATAGGTATTTCACCCCAGAAACCCCAAGGGAATCCACAGAATGTCAGAGTAGAGTCCTGATTGGCAGAAAAGAAAAAAAAAATATTAACTTATGGTAGAGCAAACATTGTCCTTCCTTGAAATGTCTTACCCTAAAATAATCTTATATGCTTGAAATTTTAAAGTCCATTAATTTAATTATGTACTCCCCCCTCCAACACCCGGCACTCCTTGTATACAGAGATCATAGGATAACTTTTCTCTCCCTTCACCATTCAGGTCCTGGAGATCAAGCTCAGGTCAGGAAGCTCGGTGACAAACACTTTTGCCACTGAACCATCTCCATGGCCTTGAGCATACTTGCTCTATTGTGCAGAATTCAATGGAGACATTTTCCTTGTTTCAGTATTGAAACATGCTTACCTGTTTTTTGGGCAGACCAATCATTCTGCATTTTGGGAACTAAGGAGTTTCTCAGTATTTGGAGCTTCCAGTATTAAAACAGGGTCAGACTCAAGCTATTGAATTGTATTCTGATAAAAAAAAATGTTGGCTTGGCATAAAAAAGTATGTCTTTCCCTCAGAGGACCTGGATGATGTCCACTGAGTTTCAGACTTGTGGGGGAGCTAACACCTTCTTACCTCCCCCATCACCGAACCCTAATGTAAAGGAAAACATGGAGCTGGCATGGGGGGTGAGGTAGAGATGAGGGGTAGAGTCTACCCTGTGAATTTATGATATTACATCACATTTTCTCTAAAGCTCTCAGCAAGAAAACAGTATAAATAGTCACCACTGTTGAAGGTTTCACTGGACATGTGGGAGATCTGAAATAACCCTAAGTGTGAAGAAGTTCCTGCAAGTTATCATGTTAGTTCACTTGAACACATGAGTGAGGAATATGCCCTTCCCTATCAGCTGTGTTCAAGACACTTGATTCACTTAGCTTGAAACACTTATCATTTGGCTTCTGGTTTTCAAAAAGATTACGTATTTTATTTAAGTGTATGTGTGTGTGTGTCTGAGAGAGTGTATGTGCATCATGTGGGTGGGTGGGTGCTTGAGGAGGCCAGAAGAGGATGCCAGGCTCCCAAGAGCTGGAGCTACAGATGGTTTGAGCCACAGTGTGGTTCTTCAAGAACAGTAAACATTCCTCACTGTTGACCATCCCTGAGTCTCTGGCTCCTGATTTTCTGACTATTTCTTTTACTCTCCTGTATCATCTGTAGGAAATGATCCTAAGATTTATAGTTCCAGCATACTTCACCCTGGGACCCCCAGTCTAGCTTGTCAATATACTACTCTTCTGCCTCTTGTATGTTTAATCTGCATTTCAAATATAATGTCCAGAATTAAGCTACTGAAGAGTCACATCCAAAGGCTATTTCTTCTAGTTTCTTTTACTTCAGAAAAAAAAAAATCTCCCAGTTACTTAAGCTCTCAATGAATGGTATTATCTAAAGAGGCTAATTTAGGAAGTCCAGACTCCTGATGTGGTGGCTTTTGGTTTCATCAATTAAAAGAAACTGTGAAGAACATAGCAGTTCAGCAAGTTAAGTTTCTTTCTATATTCCCCCAAAGCCCCATGAATTCCACATGGAATAAACTCAATGAAAGCCACTTCAAGACCTGTTACAACCAAACTGTGGAAAGACAAAGACAGAGATTCTTGGAGGTCTAAAAGAAAAGGTATTGTTAATTACAAAGGAAGAACCATAAGATTAAAAACTGATTCCGCATCCAATCCTATAGAGGCCAAAAGCCAGTAGATGCCTGTCCACCAAGAATTCTCTGTCAAAACTATCAGAAATGGGGATGCTAATGTATTTCCAGATGAACAAAAGCCCGGGGGATTACTTGTTCTACCATATATCCCAAAGGGGATTGTCAAGTTGGAATGCAAGGTTATTAAACAGTAACTTGAAGTTGTATGATAAAACAAAGATTTCAGTAAAGGAAACTTGGGAATTTTGAAGGGATAGCTTAGCCTCCTAGGGCCTGCTCAGAGCTACATGCACAGAAGGGATAGCTTAGCCTCCTAGGGCCTGCTCAGAGCTACATGCACAGAAAGTAACTGGTTCCTTTGCCTTAGTGTCTCCTAAAATCTTTCCCTTATGGTCATATATATCTTGGAGTACATTCTAGAACCACAGGCGGCAAGCTTATCAAACTTGAAGTAGTTTTGAACCCACATTTGGTAAACTCAATGCTGACTTCTGAGAGAACTGTTAGGGAAAACCCCCTATTTGCCATTTCATGCCAGTGTATGATTGGATATGCATATGATTAAGATCAAAAGACAAGTGATATCAGATATGCTGATGTCAATTCTGGTATCAGACATGCTCTCTATAGGTGCAGGTGGATGCTGGAATGGCTGTGAACCAACTGAAGCCTGTCTAACTCAAGGACTTATCCATCTCCCAGTTACTCTAAGCATCCATGGCAGGAGTAAAACATAGTTGCTTAATAAAATTAGGACATTCATCCATACCTCCACAGTTTCGTCTTTGATTTTTATCATTTTTTGGGGGGAAATTTTTAAAATGGGAATCCAGGAACTATTTGCTTTAGCTTTCCAACATTCTACCAATTCATGTTCATGGGGTGGGAACCGACCTGTCTCCCTTCTTTGAGAAGATTACATGACATGTTGCTGTAAGAAAGGTCCATTAAAACCAAGGGGGAGGGAGAAACAAAACCACATGATAATAGTGTTTTAAAAAACATTTTTAATGAAGAAATAATTCCATTCCAAAATATAGACACACAATTAAATAGTTTAATCACTTCAAAATATAACATGTCCCCAGGAGGTTTACACACACACACACTCACACACACACACACACATACACACATACAACAATACTTAACAGCAATATCAACAAAACAAAACAACATATTATAGTAGTTTTGTTACAATATCAGTGAATATTATGAACTCTTTAGTGTTTTGAATTGGTTATTTCAAATGGGGTCAAATTACAGTAGCCACAATTTAAAATGTCTTATGTTAATTAGCTTTAAGTTGCAATGAATGCTTCTGAGTTTTTTCTTTTTTCTTGTTTTGGTTCAAAGTAAAATCCCCTGTCTTCTGAGGACACAGTGGAGTTCTTTGCTTGTGGCTCCTTGTGTGGAATAGAACCAAAGTGAATGCAGCAACCAAAGGTTACCATATTTACAAGATCTATCTACACTTAACAGCCAAGAACTAATAATGGTGGACAAAGATGGTCAAAATAAGAGCAGACACCAGTGCTAAATTATATCGCAACAGTTTGGCTCATGCATATAAGAAAATACATAGTATATATCACACAAAGGCCACAATGCAATTCAGTTCACATTACTACTTACAAATGAACCTTCCCTGCCTTATTATAGATTATTCGATAATCCATCTTCATAATCTCCAACACTTCTTCCTCTGACCAATCAAACTTACCCCAACTTCCATCCCGACAAACCACAACCAATTCCTGAATCCTGTACAGTAGATTTCACCAGCCTCCTGACCACAGTGCTGTGGGAGAGGTTTCACGGTGTTAGACCAGTGCTCTTTCATAAACCATCAGCTGTGATGGACATGGATGTGCGATTCATTGTGGGATAAGAAAAACCCACTGCGAGATATGATTGAATAGAATGAACAGGACAGACGAAACCTGCTGGGTTTGCATTTAGAACAGGCCCCAAAAGTAAATTTGGAGAGCCATGGAAAGGAATCCACCGACAATCACAAAACCCCAAAACAACACACGCCATTTTGTCTCGGTTACAGGACAGGGGTGCTTGAATCTGGTCTCAGTGCTGACGTGGCGCTAAGAGAAAGAAAAGGTGGCTGGTTAGTGAGAAATTGCTCACTGGTAGTGGTTTCCAGAGAGTTCCTGTAATGGCTTTGTACGATGGAGTCAAAATCATGGGATGAAGTTGCTTGGCAACGGAAGCTGTGATATGAGGGAAGGTTTTCAGTAGGATGGTTCCAACCTTAGACACACAATAGATGGAGAAAACCGAAGAGACAACACGGGTCAGCTCAGCTCAGTCAGCGGCTGAAGGCTACCAGCAGAGTCTGAGTTCTGATTGGAGCTGACAGAAATGCAGGTATCTGGGATGTAGTGGTTTTTACTACTTGAGTATGAGGCACCAATAGCCACCTGCACCATCGAGAGAGGTGTGATTTCCCAGAGGATGGGCAGAGGAAGAGGGATGAACATTAAGACAAACCAACAAAACCCGCAATAAAATCCACCTGTGCAAAGGAGTCAGAGAACTGTGCGGCTGTGAAACTTTGGTGCTAGCCTGTGCCCAGGGAATTTTATGAGGCGGGTTTTCTCAAGAGAAAAGACTAAGAACACCCAAGGACAGCACAAGGTCCTCTACTGATGCCAGACAAGCCCTCAGCTGTCCACAAGGCAAATGATTTTTGTTTAAAGGGCAGCCAAAGAGAAGATTTCTGACCAAATGAAGAGGCAAGAACATTCAATAATTCTCTTCGGAGAGTGGGGTCAGAAAGTGACTTCTTATCCACTCAAAACAGTCTAGGTGTGGGGTGAGAGGAGGGTTTTGCCAGCCCAGTGAGCAAAATGAAATCTGAAGTCCACTTAGGACATTTCTCATTTATCCTGAACACTTTCCCCCTCCTTTAATACAGGGTCTCATGTGTCCCAGGCTGGTCTCAAACTCACTATGTAGCTGAGGATGGCCTTGAACTCTTGACCTTCCTACCTCCATCTCCTGAGTGCTAGAATCACGGGCATGTGTCACCATGCCAGGTTTACACAGCTCTGGAAGCTTGAATCCAGAGCTTTGTGAAGGCTAGGCAAGCACTTGACCAACTGAGCTACAACCTAGTCTGGATAAGGCCTTTTCAGTCTTTGTTATACAACTCTATCCTAGAACAATGATTCCCATCTTATAGCATATATATCAGGACTGTTAGGAGGGCTGACTAAAGCATGAATCACTAGGCCAATCCAAGAGTTTCAGATTCAGTGGGTCTGGGTCAGAGCCTAGGAAACTACATTGCTAAGACTTCCAGTGACATGAGAATCACTGATCTGAGGGACACATTCTGAGATTCATTGTCCTACAACGATATTCTCTTCTTTCTTTTAGAAGAAAAACCCAGGAATTCCAGAGAGGCTGCTAGTTTAAGACAGCCAGCAGGTGTCTGGCTTTTTCTTTTCCTTATACATCTGATCTTGAAATAACCAATTACTTTTTCCTTTTCCTTAAAATCACTAAGAGGGGGCCTTTGAGGTCTCTGTAGTGAGGGGCCTCGAGAAGGACCATCCACAGGCATTTATTCTCCTCTTTGACAGTTCTTTCACACAGCAGCTCCCAACTGCGTGTGAAATCCCACTACCTGTCTCCTTTCACATGACCACACAATGCTGCATGCAGAACGACAGCTGGCCAGGTAAGGCAACCAACATTCAGAAAGGAAAGTGGAGCAAGCGCACTTTAAGCTCATACATTTAAAGCTGAAGGCCTCGGAACTACCCGACGAATTGTCAATGAGCAGTGCTGGGTAAGACATGCTTCCTAGGGGTACAATGTGGAGAGCAAGACCTGGGGGAGTGCAGAGAGCTGAAGTCTGTTGGGGGAACGTATGGCACCTGTGGTTTATAAACAGCTTTAGTAACGAGTATTTCAAAACATAGTTCACAGTTTTAAAGAAGATCTGTGCTGATTTTAAAAACTAGATTCTATATCATTTGAATGTTGTCTCTTTTTTTGAATATGTATCTATTTGGAAAAAGTATTTACATTAACTTCTATGGCTGACTCATTGGAGTATATAGAAGGAAAACAACCCAGTGTTGGAACTAAGCCTGCAAGAACCCATTATTCCTGGTGGTAGGGTTTAAGTCATTTCTCAGAGGGACCTGGAGACATGAGCAGGCCAAGGACCCTTCTTGGCTTTTGGGCTCTGAATCTGGACACTCAGAAACCAAATGCTATTGCAGATTGCTGTCCTCCCCCAATTGCTGTGGGGGAAATGTATAGTATATAATAAAACTGTCTTTTCTAAAATCTCAAAGAATCCAGAAATGAAACTTCTAGCTACAAACTATTAATATTGTCATTGTAAACTGAACGGGTTCGATATTGTATGCAAAGGTTTAAAATGCTCGTTAATACTACTGTCCCGGGTAACAGCAGCAGGTTCTCAGTCTGTAGATGTTTGCTTTGAACCGGTGATGAGCCATGTTACAGGAGATGGAGTTGATAAATTGTCTAGAAACAGAAGTCTCGTCCCCCCACCCCCCACTCTAAAACACACACCTACTAACTACAAATCTTAGAACAGAAAGCTAGCTGCACTACAGGCATCAGAACACATCTTTAGGGGAGGGGTTTGTTGGAGCTGCTGGATGTGGTGGCTCCTCTCTCCAAGCGAGGATGAGGCTGCTGCCACGCTGCTGCTGTCTTCCTCCTCTTTGTAGGGTGCAGCTCTCTCCATCACCGGATGTCATATTATTTTCAGCATTTGTCTGACTATAGCTTGCCTGGGAATAAGGAGTGTGTAATTTTTTTTTAACAGGTGAAAACTTTCTAAATTAGGGCTAAGCAGCTTAGAGTCCCCCACCCGGTCCCTTCACACACACACACACACACACACACACACACACACACACACACACACACACTATATGCCCTTCCTTTAAAAATTATAGGCTTCTGGAAGACATGTGGAGTTCTCTTTATTAAGCCTTCTTCTTGAGGGATCCCTGGGGTACCCCTGAGGCTTATGCAGAGTTAAAGGCACACAATGGCTTACAAACACGCTCATAGCCTGACCTGAACACAGGAAGAGCCTTCCTGCTTCTTTGGCTCCATGTTCTGCCCTTACTCATGAAAGACTCTGCCTTGGTGGCAGAGTTCAGGACCCTTATGTAAGAGAGGCATGTTCTTTGAAATTATTTTGGTATTGCAGTATAGTAAGAAAGCTCAAACAAAAAACATACTAATCATATAGATCTAAAATTGCAATTGTATTGGCCTCAATATACAAAGATCATAGTATGGTAAAAGGAGCTATAAGGTGAAATGTCACTACTTTATTTTATTGTAATTATTATCATTTTTTTAGTACTCTGTAAAATTTTAAATGCATTTTGCCCAACTGGATGATTTAGCAAAAGACTGGCTTGTTTAGGCTCCTGCAGAATGCTATCTAGTCAGAGTATATTTGCAGTAAATGATAGAGGGCAGCACACTTGTTTAATTTCTCACTACCAAATTTGCAAGAAAATAAAAAATGAAAAAAGTGGCTTTTAAGTACAAAAAAACCCCTACTTTTTATGTGGTTTATAGCAAGGCCATTTGATCATCTTGAAAGTGAATATTTTTCCCAAGAACAAGCCCTAATGTTTAAATAATACACAGAAACAAAATGATGAAATTATTAAAGATAAAGAAAATGCTACTAAGGAAAAGCCTTTTCCTTTGGGACTAGAGTTGTTATAACTGGAGTGAATATTTTCAGAAACAGCTCCTGGGAATATTTTTCACTATGGTCATTGTGAATTAGGAGAAGGGTGGTTTTATGTTTTCAAAAGCAAGAGTGGGTGACCATAGTGTAGTTGTAAAATCCCTTCTTACACCTCACAAGGTCTGTCCCATCAGTGAAATCTTATTCACTTAATGTTAACTGTGATGAGAGATCATCAAATGGTCATTCACTAGAGCTAGAGAAGCCTTCTAGACTTACAGGACTGTGGATCCCACTGTCATTGCAGGTAGTTGAGTCCTGGCCTGTTTATAAAAGTTGAAATAACAATGTGGTTCTGAATCCTGTGGGTCCACTACACGTCTACAGCTCCCCAGTACTGCATGGCTCTGAAACATGTAGAGGCATGCATACATGTGCATGTCTACAGCTACTTATGGTGTATCAAGCTCTTTGAAACTATATCCCACATGGCCACTTCCTGTATGTGAGGTAATAGCATGATGTTTAAGAGGAGACTGAAGCTTGTAAAGGCTTTATAATTTGTCTAAATTATGCTAAGTTCCAGTAAGATTTGTATTTCAAAATGGTTCTAATAAAATGCAGAGCTCAAGACTAAATCATGACACTCTAGTAATTTTGACAGTCAAGTGCCAGTATTTCCATGATAAAGAAAAAAATGACTCAAGAATTTGGTCAATCTGGTAAGTCTTTAGGGTGGGGCGAAAAAACCCAAATGAATTTGTCACCCTGAACTCCTCAGTGGATCTCATTAGTCACCGTCAAAACACAAGGCTGTAGGATTTTTTCCTTTGGTTGTGTTGCCCTTGATACAGTGCACACAGATGTTCCTGGGGGACTAAGGTGCTGACATCCAGAGATGAAGTAGCTTGGCCCTTTCCTTCTCTGATGCCATTGGTGATGTGGCCACAGAGAGTCTGGTACACCTCAGGTGTCATGAAAATTTCTGTGTCAGCTTCCCTTATCAACAAGTAAAAAGTCAGCTCTGGGGATGTTTGGGGGATTTACACAGGATTATAATGAACTCTGACTGGAGTTTCCACTGTGACAGCAGAGGGGAGGGCATATAGCACATCACACAGAAAGAGCGACTGACTGTGAGTTCAGGCTGTGACATCACAGCTCAGCCTATAGTGTCATGCTTCCTCCCAAACAACAGGGTACTTACATGAGAGGAGAGTGAGAAAGGGACATTGCATTCAACCTTGCAAGCTGACCTGTGGGTGACAAAGGACACAAACAAGAAAGGTGACATGTCAAGTCAGTGAGGCAGTCAAGCTGGTGAATTATTTGGCTGGAAGCCATGCACAGAGACACACAGAGAGGGAGAGTCCAGAGAACGAGAGACACATTCCGTCTATCCTGTCACCTTCAGCTTACACAGCCTTTGAAGAAAACCACTCCACCACAGTCCAGGACACGCATGGGAATGAGAACATATCCCCCTGCTCTTTCCCTTGAGATCATCAAACATGGAGAGACAAGGAGAGAAAGTCGAACCAGAGATTTACTGGGCCTGGCAAAACTCCAGTTAGATTTGTCATCAACAGAAACCCCCTTTACTTTATTCATGTAACCATAACTAATAGTTCATTAAGAATCTAACATTTCTTAGACTAGAGACAAGACACCTACAAAATGTAGAATTAAAGATACTGTTGTCACTACACCCCAGAAACTGAAGATACGCTTGAAGAGCTGAGTCTGTAAGCATCTCCAGTAGCCTACGTAGGATGTGGACAATCTAGCCACATTTCACTCCTCCATGTGCAGCCCCACATGAGATGCACATAGGATACCACCCTTTAGGCTTCCCAGAGACTCCCAGCCAGCTTCATACAAGGCTAGTTTCTTTCTATGGATGAGCCACAGAAGTCACAAATAATAAACACTCACCATGGCTAGTATTCAAGTGAACACATTTGTAGCATAGGAGCTTTGCTCTACATACTAATTATTATTTTTATTCTTTTTGAAATGACTTGAAAAAGATTTTCACCGTATCCGAGAGGCAGTCACTGGGCTGGAAAGGCTAAAAAACATTTCAAGCAACACTTCATTCAGGTGAACTTGGGCATCAGTGTCTCTGTGGCCACAGTTCTTTAGGGGACATTTCAAGGCTCATTCTATACACAACCCAGAGCCAGACCCAGTTGGCTATCATTGATTCTCTGTCCTTCACTGACACAGAGAGAGAGGAGGGGGGGGAGAGGGAGAGGGAGAGAGAGGGAGGGATGAAGGGAGAGAGGGAGGGAGGGAGAGAGAGAGGGAGAGAGAGAACCCACTAGTGACCCAAGACTGTGGAAAAAGCTTGTGTGACCATTAGGCAAAAATCTGGTAGGAAAACAATAACCTGCCAGAGCTGGGACCAGCTGGTCTCTACCAGAAAAACAACCCTGAAGCCCTAGGGCCCAACCACACACCTGTGGAGAAGCAGGCACTGGAGTAGTCCCGAGGGACAAATTTATTACTTTTGGCAAAAGTAAGTAATTATATTATTCTTAGTTGCATGAGCTATGTTCTGTGAATTCCCAGATGGGCTGGTGTGCTCCAGCCTCTCTGGGTGGGTGTCTATTATCTGTTCCTTGCTGAACAGGGGCTTGCAGCTCCCTCATTGTTCCACAGCTTTGTCACCTTCCTCTTTGATGTGATGTAGGCAATGAAGAAGTCAGAGATAATTCAGGAGAGGAAGTAGATTGGTGTTTATTCATTTTTCTTGTTCCATATGCTCTTTATATAACTATCACTATTTTTCAGCTTTTTATTTGATATATGGGCTTCTGTTTTCACATGTTTGCATGTGTGGTGTGTGTGCATACATGTTCGCATGTGCATATGTTTGCAGGTTCATGTATTGGTGCAAACATATGGAAGCCCAAGGTTGCTGTTGGGAGTCTCATTTATTCTCTCCTTATTCACTGAGATCTTCTAACTGAACCCAGGACCCACCAATTCGGCTAGTCTGGAGCTCTGTGTTTTACCTTCTGATTGCTGGGATTGTAGGCTCAGCCACCATTACCTACCAGATTCTGGAAACCCAAACTCCAGTGTTCACATTTGCTCTGCAAGTGCCTTATCCACTGAACCATCCCAAGGTTTCTATATTTTAACTTTGTAGGAAAGACTTCTAACAATCCTGAGGTGTTTGTATTGGTTGTCACCATATTCTGTCAAGGTTACGAGGCCCCTTTCACTTTCCAGATCAGAATCTGGAAGAATAGACAGAGGCATTTTGCTGTGTGGAATGTATGGACTGAGGAATACCACCAGAATATTCCGGGAAAGTAGGGAAGAAAGGGAGGGAGGCCTGTGTTTTCAGGGGATGGGAAGGACCCAGTTGCGGAGTGCTGGGGGAGGGGCAGGGAGGCTGTGGCCTGCTGTACCTGGAAGGCTTCATCCTGCAGCTTCTGTTTCAGGTATTCCTCCAGCTGCAGCTCACTCTCCAGCTGCCTCACCGACTCATTCTCATAGTTCTCATCCTCGGGCTGAACATAAGCATCCCCATCTTCTGGGACTCTGGGGAAAAGCGTAAGAGCTGTTTGGAAGTAGTCTTGGCAGAGAAGAGTGGGTGGGATTCCTATGGCATACTTTGTGTTTTCCCTGAGCCCTGGTTACCTTTCACATCTTCTTTGACTCAAAAGAAAACAAACAGACAAACAAAAGCCTGAAGTTTGAAAAATTTATGATTAAAATGTTCTTAATTTAATCAAACCTAGTGAGGAAGTCATTGGCCATTTATGTTTTTATAGGGCATACAGGAACAATAACCCTTAAAATGTTATACAGTCTTAAGGCAAATTTATCTTCCGAAGTAATGTACAGTTTCATAACATGAGTTTTTTTTTTTTCCTTTCTGAAAGGTGAGTGAGCCCTCTAGTGAAATAATGCATAAGGAAATGTGTACATGATTTAAGTTTCTTTGTGTTGTACTACATACATGCTTACACACACACACACACACACACACACACACACACACACACACGCACACTGGAGCACTTGTACACATATGTAAGCACACTTTGTGATACAAGTCTTATAATATCAGTGACTTGATACTAGTCTATCACATCCATAGCTTTCACATTTTTACTAGCCCTAAATCTGAAAAATTCAATAATGGAGTACTTTTCCACCTATTTCTCCCATGTGTAAATCACTTACAGGGCTGAACACGGGATCATCATCTAAATCAAACAATCTATGTTCTCAGGGTTAAAACAGCACTTTTTATTTTTATTTTTATTTTTTAGGCAGTGCTGACAATAATAAAACAATGAAAAGTTGGGATAAAGAGAAGTTTTGGGGAACATTAAATGTCATTGTTCGCGTTTATCTGATTTATGGGGCATATTATTTTTGGAGGTGAAGCGCTAACCTACAGGAGCCAGTGAGGCTTCTATGAACTTTTCGTTTTCAGTTACCAGACCATTTGCTAGGAGCTGGTTCTGGCCCCAGCAACCCAGGGAGAGCAGGTCAGAAATGGAGAGGCCTTTCATAGTCTTGAGTTTTAGGACTAGGGTAAAGATGTGTTACATAGTTACTATACATGATAAAAAATATATATCTTCTAGAAAAATACATCAATTAACTCACCACTTGGAGTAACCTATCTAACAATTCTAAATTTTATAGACAAGGACAAGAAAACAAGCCAAAAATAGAACCGGTCACATGCTGCCATTTTAAATGATGCTGCAGCTGCTTGGTTCTGCTCTGGCTTTTAAACCAGGCCTTTTTAGAAGTCTGTTACTTCTGGCCTTACTCACTACTTAGAATAAGATCCAGAACACCAACAGGACTTCTGGTTAGTTTCATTATTGTGTCTGTAAAACAGCCAGTTTATTTTGTAGACTAGTTTGAAGGACTTTTCCCATTAAGATTTATCCTCCTGTTGTGATTTTAGTGTTTCCAGCCCTTGCCCACGTTTATCAGCACTCTGCCTCCCTGAGCCCCACCTCCTTCTCCTTCCTGTTCCCTGTTTCTTCCTGCTCTGGTCTCTTCAGCCAGGCCCCCAATTTGCCCTTATATCTCAGCCTTACATTTCTCTGCTGATTGAGGGCCACAGCAAGCCTAGTGGGAATGTCACCGATACTGCTGGCTTTCTGTCAAATGACACAGACCTACTGAGGAAGGGTGACAGATGAGAGGGGCCAGCTTTCCCTGAAGGTGCTTGATTAGGAGTCACACATTCTTTTTTTTTTTAATTTAAATTGTCTTTATCATTTAAGTTATACAAAAATATACAAAAATTTAAAATTTACAGTGACTGAAATTTATGCAAAAATTAGCTTATTAATGACAAAACTGTTTAAAATAAAGAAAACAAATTAAAAATACATGTTTTTAAGTGCTACCATGCAAAGTTGGCAGTTACTTCCCAAGCAGTAATTTTTCAGTTGTAGTATAATGTAAACTTAGAAGTAAAATGCCAATTAAATGTTATTTTGTTAGAAGAGCACATCATTTTTTTAAAAAATATTCTGTCATATAAAAATAGACACATTGATCAAAGTAACCAAATTAAAGACCCAGAAACAGAAATGTATACCTATGGACACCTGATTTTTGACAAAGAGGTCAGAAATATACAGCAGAAAAAAGAAAGCATTTTCAACAAATGGTGCTTTTCTAATTGGATGGCTGCATGTGGAAGAATGCAAATAGATCTGTATTTATCACCCTGCACAAAACTCAAGTCAAAGTGGATCAAAGTCCTCAACATAAAACCATAAGCATTGATTCTAATAGAAGAGAATGTAGGAAATAGCATTGAACTCATTGGCATAGGAGACAACTTCCTAAACAGAATACCAATGAACATAGGCACATGCAAACCAACAATTAATAAATGGGACTTCCTGAGACTGAAAATCTTCTGGAAGGCAAAGGACAGTGTCAAAATGATAAAAAGGCAACCCCAGAATGGCAGAAGTGTCTCTCCAATTCCATACCCAACAGAGGTGAGTATCCAAAATATATAAAAACTCAAGAGGCTAGACATCAACAAACTAAACAATCCAATGTAAAAATGAGGTACAGATATAAGCAGAATTTTTAACAGAAGATTTTCAAATGACTGAGGAACACTTGAATAAAATGTTTACCATCCTTAGCTACCAAAAATGCAAATCAAAATAACTTTGAGATCCTATCTTACACCTGCTAGAATGGCTAAAATATAAAACACAGTGACAGCTCATGCTGACAAGGATATTGAGCAAGGGAACACTCTGTTGCTGGTAGGTGTGCAAATTTGTACAGCCACTGTGGAAATTAATATAATGGTTTCTCAGAAAACTGGAAATCAATGTACCTCAAGATTTAGCTATGTCACTCCTGGGAATTTACCCAAAGGATGTTTCATTGCACTGCAAGGGCACTTGCTCAATTACATCCATAACAGCTTTATCCATTATAGCCGGGAACAGAAACAACCTAAATACTCTTCAATTCAAATAAAGAGTAGACCAAAAATGTGATACACTTACAGAATGCAGTATTAATCTTCTGTTAAAAATGACATTGTGGTGTTTGCTGGCAAATACATGGAACTAGAAAAATTTATCTTGAGTGAAGTAACCTAGACCTCAAAAGACAAATCTGGTATATACTGTCTTGTAAGTGGGTAATAGCTACAAAGTAAAAAATAATAGTACTATAATCCATAGACCCATAAAGGTACACCATTGTTTTTGTGAGACTAAACATTTTTTAATTGAGAAGAAATGAAGAATACTTTGAACATGTAAAATCTTCTCAAGAATAATTTTCTTCAGCTTCCTGTCTGGTTTACAAGGAGTTAATATTTTTTTCCTAAAAAGAATTATATGCCTCTTTTTAAAACACAGGACTGCTACAAATAACCAGTGAGACCAGCAAGTCTTCAGAATGAGAGTAAATTAAAGTTATGAAATAAGCAATCACAGCTATGATGGTATTTTAATTCTGCCATTCTGCTCTGGTGACCATTCCAAATTCTTTTTTCATAAACATTTTAAAAAAAGTTTTCTCTAACTTATTTTTTTATCTAAAGGTTTGTTTTTCTTATTTATAAAATATGGGGCTGGAGAGATGGCTCAGAGCACCTGAGTTCAATTCCCAGAACCCACACGGCAGCTTACAACTGCCTGTAACTTCTGTTATAGTGAATCCAACACTCTCACAGAAACATACATGCAGGCAAAACACCAATGTATATAAAAAATACAAATAAGCAAATTATATTAAAAAAATAAAGACCTTTTTAAAATAAACGAATCCCCTTGCTCTCCCTTCCCTTCCCCCTCCCAATCCCTCCAGGTCAGCCTTCAGCCTCCCTCCTCCCCATCCCCCCATCCCCTCCCCAAAAAGGGCAAGAAGTCCCAAGGTGGGTCAGTTCAGCATCCACTCCAGGCAAGTCCAATTTCCTCATCCTAATATCAAGACTAGGTTAGATGTTCCTCTGAAGAGAATGGGCTCTAAAGTGCCAGTCCATGTACAGAAACACAGTCTGATCCCTCCCCTAGAGGCTCCACATACTGTCCATGTCAGTGGACAGTTGCCTATCCTTGGAGGGCTTAGTTCCTTTTCTTGATGGTTCCCAGGTGGCTGTTCTAAATTCAATGAGCTCCCCAGAGCTCCAGCCAGCCATCACTGTGGGAATTTTCCTCATAATCCCTATTCCCTTGCTCATATAGAGTCTCCTCCCCTGCTCTCAGCTGGACCAGGAGCTCAGCCCAGTGCTCAGCTATGTTTCTCTGCCTCAGCTTCTATTTATTGTTGGATGTAAGTTCTATGATGGCACTTAGGGTGGTTATTCATTCTTAAATACTGTAAGAAATGTTAATTCTTGGTGTTTAGTGTAAGCAGTCTTCACTTATTTCCCCCTATGAATGACCAGAATTGTTGGGAATAGGCTGTTTGGCCCTTTGAATGACAGCGACAGACCCTTCTCTCACTGGCTGTCCTGAGTGGGAAGCTACCAGGCCAGCAGCAGCATCTTTAGCACATGGCCAGACTATTGTTCTGGAAGCTTGGCTGTTTTGAACTCAGTGTCATTACTCTGTAGGAACATCACTCCAGCAGGGCTGTGAGAGTCGTAGTCCCTTTATAAGTCCTTAAGATATATTATAGGCAACTCCCAGTGGCTTTGGGAGACCCCGTTCTATGAACTTTATAACATTAAATAACTGCCGAACTGATGACAGTGTTCACTCAGGATGACTGTCCCATGACTCAGCAAAAAGTCAGTGGGTGGTATAATTGGAGGCTTGTGATTGGCTCAATAAGTAAAGTTTGAGAGGTGTGTGTGTGTGTGTGTGTGTGTGTGTGTGTGTGTGTGTGTATGTGTGTGTGTGCATATAGATAGTCTTTCCTGTCAGGATCTTCTGGAAGATCTCTCTAGGGCATTATACCAATAAATGCTTCTCCCAAATGGTCTTTTGCCTGCTTATGGTTTTGTCATAGGTAGGATGTGCTGTATTCGTCACATAAAGAGCCCAACCCTGCAATGGTAGCAACAATGAAGAGGTGGTTGAAGAGTTGGAAGAAGTCACCAGGAGCTGAGGCTCTTGGTGCAACATTCAAAACTTTAGGCTATTAATACCAGGAGGAGTCCAGTAGGTGTGCAGAACTGAGTGGAGCATTGATGAGACAACAGACAGAGAGAAGCTGAATATATAAAAGATGAAATGGTGGGAGACGACACTGTGAGAACACAGTCTCGGGCCAAAAATCTGAAGGTTATGATTCAAGTCCAGGATGTGTCACTATAGCTCTTGAACATAGATACTTAACCCAGAGCTGTAAGCCTCCAAATTTGAAGTGTGGTGCCTTTAGTTCTCAAGGCTTAGAGCCACAAGCTTTGGAATTTGTAAGTCGAACCCAGAACCTCTGGAACTCAGGGCCACCAGTGCTTAGGGAGCTGCCCTTGCCCACCTGTGACTCTTATTCATATAGAGGAAAATAATCCCCAGCTGTTGTGATAACACCCTCTGCAAAAGGTTTCCAAAGGATAGCTTCTGATGAGTCAATCAGACTGGGTTCCTTTATAAAGAGATTCCATGTGTTTGACGATGTCTATCCAATGCCACTCCAACACCATGACTGTCCCCTAAGCAGTAAATTCAGAAGACAAGATGGCTTCTTTTCTGAAGTAGTACATGTGGCCTGGGAGAATGCTTTTCTTCTTACTTACTACAAGTGACTTGTGACTTAGGGGTTTGCTTTCAATAACTAGAGACTGTTCTTTGAGTTTTGAATTAGTATCTTCCCAAAACAATTTGTGTATGATACTGTCTTTTGATTTGGTATCATTAATAAGTTGCAGTCCTCTGTCAGTCACATGGGTTAGAAGGGTAATGCTTGATTGACACCCTATAGTGTGCTGCTGGCATTGCTAGGCCACAGCATACTATGGCTTAGATGTGTCTTTGACTTCCAGAAAGCTTTCTGGAATATGTCTGTGTCAGGAGAGTCAGGCTTTCATTAAGCACTCACTGCTTTAGGTTACTGATACTCTGGGAATTGTTAAGAGTCCAGAACCAAATATAAGTACAGCTCTCTTCTGCCTCTTCTGGAAGAAGGGGAACTGCACCCTTTCATTTTTTTTTAAACTTTTTAGGGGCCACATTCAAATTGCTCTGCAACTGAGAAAATACCCACCAAGAACAAGATACTCACATGTCACTGTGCATGGTACTTGTAGCTCCACCAGAAATGTACCCAGGTTTCCGTGCATGGATTTGGGCTAGAAAAGCCTTTTCAGAGGTCGGTGATGGAACCAGACCTTCAAACTGAGTTCTTGTAAATTCAGAATCCACAGTACTTTCTGCTTCACTTGCCACTTCTAGTGGGTAATAGAAGACACAAAGAATGACCCTTAGGAAACTTGTGACCCGGAATAAAGGCCCAGGCCCCCCAAGAAGTGTAGGGCTTAGAAACAAGTCCCCAGACAACCACAGTGTGTCTGACATCAGCCAGTTTTTTTTTTTTCCTAAAGTGAGAGTTGATACTAAAATGAATTAGCTATAACATAGTTTGGCATACAGCATTTTCTTTCTTTATTCAGGGACGGAGAGGTAAGTCAGTGGTTTAGAGTGCTGTCTGCTGTTGTAGAAGACAAAATTCTATTCTCAGCCCCCGTGCTGGGAGACTCACAGCCATTTACAACCCAAGATCCAGGGAATTGGAAGCCCTTTGTCCACACAGACAAAGAGTGAGTACAGGTACACACATATGCAGACACATACACACACACATGTAAGATAAAAATTTCTTTAAAACATTAAAATCTCCTTTTGTATTTTTCAAAAGTAGTCTTGTAGTCTTCAAGAGGGATCAAGCATAAGGATCTTTCTAACAAACAAGTAAGAGGACACCCAAACACACCTGAATTCAGCTCTTTCACCAGAGAGGACATGGTGTTAGTGATGGAATCTGCAGCTACTAGCAAGTCATTTCTTAAATTTCGTCTTGAACCTGCAATGAAGAAGTAACAATTTTACGATGTTACAGCCTTTCCTTCACAGCCGGCTTTATGGACTTGTCTATCTACTCCTGAAAGCCTACAGTAAGAACAGGAGCTTTGGTTCATTCCCTGAATGGAAAAAAAATAGTACAGTGGCCGTAAGGTCAAGAGACCTGCAGAATGATGAGGTTTGTACATTTTATAGTTCCAGCAGGGAGGTTTTGAAAATGAAAGGGATTCGCATTGATAAGACATGGTGACCTGGCACAAACTTTGGTACTCCCTGTGAATCAGAAGGTGTGGATGCCCTACTGAGGACAACCCACATTGCCATGACAGTTGTAGTTTTCAAGTTGTAGTCTCAGTGGTTACTGGTAGTTGAGCTCACTGAAGCCTGCCTTCTGCTAGTACAGGTTCTGTCCCGTCCTGGGGCTTCTAGAGATCTTCCTTCCAGGATTGATGCCTTTGAGATTGGGACACCATGAACTGAATTCTTCCAGAGAGTAGAAAAGGGGTTAAAATTTTTTGTTTCTGCTTTTAAGATATTGGGCAGATGAGTGCTTGGTACCTTAACTTAGACTTACACTGTTGGAAGATAGTCCATGGCAGAAAAGATTATTTTTACACTAAGGGTTAAATGGGTATTTGTAGGGTGGCATGGGAGTGGGTAAGGTGGAGATGGGGTTGAGCATTAAATACCACAGTCATTGGAAGAAAGGGCTCAAAATTCCAAATGTGCCACTTAGAAAAAAAGTTACATAGCTTGAGCATTTCACGGGCTAAGAGCCAAGGGGATGACATTCTATTTTCATTTCTCACAAAGTAACATTAAATAAATAAAACAATAAATATACTTAAATGAGAAAAAACAAAGAGACTAAGTAAAAACATTAACCATGAAATAAAGCACCAGAAGATTTAAAATACTGTAGATCTTTAAAATCTGATTCAGATGAAGGATTCTTTCCTTTCTAAAAATTTAAAGAAGAAACATATTTTGTGAAGTGCATAGGTAGCTCTTTCATGATGTTCATGCTTAAAAGAGCCTTGACATGGAGCCTCCATCACAGTTTGTTAGCTTTGTCCATTAAAATGTGTTAACATTTTATTCCCATACGTGATGGATAAGAAGGTTTGTTTCCACACATGGTTGCTACCTTTAGACATGGCTGAGGTCAAAAAACATTTAAAAAATACTGCTAGGCAAATGATGATTCTGATTAAAATATATATTTCTGCAGTCACTAGTGAGGTTGCCTTTTCTGACAGTGTATATTTCTGTCTGCTGATTCCCTTCATCTGTTTTTGTTTGAGAGGAATGTCTCCATATTTTTATGTGTAGCTGAAGTTATGAAATCTGATTGGCACATACACCAGAGATGGTTCCTTGGAATCTATTATTTGGTTTCTGTCTCCATTTATGTTTTTCTTTAATTTAAAATAGCCAGTCAAATGTTTTTCTTCCTACATCAACAATTGACTACTTGGAGGATATTCATAGTATAGTTCTAATTTAGAGAAAATGAAAATTGCAGACCAAGGTGCAACACATAGTCTAATTTGTGTGAAGAAAGAAGAGCCTGTTAACTACAAACAAATATGAACACAGCTATTTATATATAGAAATTGGGAAGAGCCCATGCATTAGTAGTGGTTGATTCTAGCAGTGAAACTGACCTGTTCGTAAAGCCTTACAAGAGGGGGATTTCTGAATAGCTATAAACTTGTAAAATAATAGAAAAAAGAAAGTTAAGCTCACTTGGTTTGGGGTGCCTATGATAGTTAGCATTACTTTTTAATTAGATAAAACTTAGAGTCACCCCAGAAATAGACCCTTAGGTATACCTGTGAAGGATTATTTAGATTAAATTAGCCTCCCAGAATGTTTGCAAAAGAATATCTGCTGTGTAATAATCCTGTAAACTGTACATATGTATTGCTCTCATTGTTAATACAAAGCTGATTGGCTGCTAGCTGGGCAAGAAGAGATTGGGTAAGACAATCTGAGACAGAGAAAATGCTGGGATGAAAAGGGGCAGAGTCAGAGGACACACTGTACTGAGAAAAGATACCAAGTCATATGGCAAGACATAGATAAGAAAGATGGGTTAAGTGTAAGAGTTAGCTAGTAACAAGCCTGAGCTATCAGCTGAGCATTTGTAATTAATACTAAGTCTCTGGGTGATTATTTGAGAGTAGCTTCAGAACAGAAAAACTCTGCCTACAACTATCTTGATTATTATTTTCATTGATGTGGGAAGACCCATCTTAGTTATGGTTGGGGCTATTCCCTGAAAAGGGGATTTCAGGCTGTATAGAGTGGAGAGGGTTACATATCACCAGCATGTATGGCTTCACTGTCTGCTTCCTGTGGCCAGGGTGCTGCCATTTGCTTCAAACTCCTTATGCCTTGACTACCACACCTTGACCTGTGAGATAAAATAAGTACTTTATCTCTTCTGGTTTTGTCAAATTTTTATCTATTAGTAGGAATAGAGACAGAGACAGGGGTCCTTTGTGGAGAAGGCTGGTCAACAGCTCTGTTCTTTTCTGCTGAGCATACATCCTTAGCCTGGTAGCTCTGATAACAACATTTCAATGTGGAATCTTCAAAAGGATGACTTGCTTTCCATCACCTCAAAGTTTGGATTATTTACTCTTGGTCTTGATTGATGGCATAAAATATGAGTAGCAGGCTGGATTGAAATTATAATGTCTTCATGAAGCATTGTAAAGACATTCTTGTGCCCTGAGATACTAAGGTTTACTGAAAAGTGAACAGGGCAACAGAAGTTAAAAGGAGACCAAATGGCTTTACTTCTTACAAAGTGCCTTTCTAAAATGCAAAGGTCAGGCTCAGACACAAGATACAGAAACCCTAGCAGAGATGTCTAAGCTGTAATCTATAAAACACATGCAGCTCAGGATAGCTGTGAGTGTGGCCCAACCCCAGCTACCAACTCACTAAAACATTATGAGGATTTCTTTGTAACTTGACTCTCAAGTTTTTCAAGTCTAAATTTTTGTAGATGACAAATGTGGCCCCGAGGAGCCAAAGGCTGGACACTCCCATCAGTGTTCGTATGCATCTATAATGACTCTCAATCATCGACTGCTCAATGGATCTTGGTGAACTGTTTTCCAGGCACAGGCAGAACACAGTAAAGGAGACAGTACTTACTTTGTGCAAATGCCTCTTGCACATCTCCCCCTACCCCAGTGAGGGAGTCCTGAGGGGTGTGCGTCGGTGTGGAGCAGGCAGAGGCTGACCGGATGGGCATGGGAATTGGCCTGCTGATGGTGTGGCTGGGGGAAGAGCGAGGGGAGCCTGCCCCCTGGGTCTGCAGAAACAAGATACATCATTAGTTTACTTTCATAAGAAAAGCCCATATACTATCTCTAAAGTCTCAGGTCCCATGTTAAAAACAGTGATAACAACATTCCAAAACAGAAGCAAATCTTAGGAAACCAAGGAGACCACCCTAAATCTAGTTGCAGGTGTAGATTAATACATAATCTGAAATCTATGTTCATATTGATTGTTCTACAATATATCTTTGTTCTTGCCACCAGGCTGTTGTTAAACAGATAATGGCAAGGTGTATCTATTTCTCTGGGAAGCATGTCCTACAAAGAATAAAAGACACAAAAGAAAAAGTTTTCAATATGGTCTAGGAGACTATCCAGTATAGTCCCTAATTTTTCTAATTAGTCCCTAATTTGTTCCCTAATTTCCAGCCTGCTCTGACCTCATCTTTAGGCATAACTCAGACCATGTCTTACAATATTTCATATTGCCTCAAATAACTTCACTGAGATTACATTGCTTAATCTCTGTTTTACAGTAAAAGCTGACATTGTGAAATTACACTTCAAATCAGTGATCTGAGTGGGGAAGAAGGAAAAGAAATCTTGGTGTCTTTTATTCTTTCCTTCATTCATTGACTTTGACTGATGATTTTACATATGTACACATCATCATACTCATATTCAACCCCAGGTAAATGAATCTACCTCCCAAAGTGTCTATCATTTCTTTATGATGAAGACATTCAAAACACTTTCTTCCGGCTGTTTCAAAAATAGCTTTTTTTGAAGTTATGATTATATTACTTGTTCCTCCTTTTCCTTTCTCCAGCCCTTGCCATGTACCCCCTCCCTTGCTCTTGCTCAAACTTATGGCCTCTTTTGAAACGATCGCACACTGTTATGTGAAGGTGTCCCACCAGGCAGTAGCATGCCAGAGAGCTGCACTCCTGTCTAACGGCATCTTTCTACCTTCCCTTTAACATTTCCCCATCATTTCCTTTGCTCTACTCTCCCTGCTGTCCATTTCTTAGCATTGAAGTTTTATATTTTACATATGGGTAAGCTTATATGGGGCTTGTCTTTTTGTACCAGACTTATGTTCTTTCACACATGATCATAAGTTCTACCCCTGTTGTTGTAATGACAGGATTTCTGTGGGCTGAAACATATTCCACAGCAACACACACACACACACACACACACACACACACACACACAGACACACACACACAGACACGTGTGCATGGGGAGAGAGACATACACACACAGATACTCATATAAACACACACACAGATACACACATAGACACACATACATGACTGCATTTTCTTTATTCATTTATGATCTGATGATCACTTTTGATTCTTTGAATTCTGTGAACAGAACTGCAATAATGTAGATATCTCTTGACTATACTGACTTCATTTCCTTTGGATAATTCACTCAGTGGTGTTGCTGAATCACAGGGCAGCTATAAGCTGCCATTTTCTTCAGTTGTTGTACTAACTTACATTTCTACCAATAGTGTCCTCTTCTTTCTATCCTTGCCCACACTTTTACAAACATCATTCCCACTAAAAAGGGTGCTATCTCACTGAAGTTTTGATTTGTAAGAGTTGTGGTCTCTAAGTTTTGCTTTCTGAAGGCCATACCCTTTTCTTTAGACCACTGAGAAAGCTGTAGTTTAGCAGAAGAGTGAGATAAGCAGGATTTAAAAAGTAAAAATAAAAAAGGCCAGAAAACAACTAAAACATTTATTTCTGCATTGAGATAACTGATATGAGACCCTGAATTTTAAAGCTTTGTTTTTACAATGAGGTTCTTGAAAACAGACTCCTGGTTTCAATAATTAGTAGAAAAGGAAGAAAGTCAAACATGCATGTAAAGCATGCAGGGAGACTTGGGGACACACATGTAGTTGGCCATGTGCTCTTAGCAGTTCCCGCCCAGTCCGTTGATTTTGGCCAACCATAGTGAGAATTCTTTACAGAAAAATTCAGAGAGTAATTGCCTACCTGTTCACACTCTTAAACCTGCAGCATGGTAGTACTGCTTTGGGATATTCTACTTAGACTTTTGCTTTGGGCTCAGCTGCTTGTATTTAAATACCCCACCCTCCCCACACACACCCACACATCATTCTTGTAAAATGCCATGCTGTTAGCTCTCCAGGGCTCAGCAGCACACACAATTGTCAAATCTATAAAGTGAAGAAAACCCAGGAACCAAAACAAAGCAAACCAGAGCATAACACAGAACTTGTGCGCTGCCCCCAGGGCTGTGAATTCGTCTTACACTTTTAACAGTACCTGTGTGCAATGGTCTGTCCGGACTCAGGGAGGAGGACTTGGGTGTTGATGCCTTTGCCTGCTTTCCTCAGCCTCAAAGAGGGCTCTGGGTTTTCCAGAAAACAGCAGCTCAGCCCCACACCTTTGCATTCTTCTGTGCCTGAGCTACCACTGTATTTCAAACTCCCATGTCAATGATGAAGATCTAAAGCCTGTGGATCTCTCCCAAGGCCAGTGAAGTGCTTATCACCATTCTAGGTGTGCAGTTGTGGCTCCCAGGCTCTGAGAATAAACATGATTGCCTTGGGAAGGGGGAGAATGGGAGCTGGGCCCTGGGCTGAGCCCAGGGACTCTGAGTTCTCTGGGCTGCAGAAGTATGTACGAATCATGGCTAGTGGAGTGTCCCTCATAGAAATTGATGTTGGTCAGATGCTTTGGGGGTGCCTAGTGCAGGTCACCTCTCCTGTGCATCCTGCCAAGGTATGGCTCAAGAAGTACTCCTTATCTTTTATTATCTGTCTTCATTACCAAAAGACTTTAGTCACAGGAGGGATTGGTGGGAAGTGGAACAGAGGGTGGTAGAAATAAGTGCCTCTTAGCTGTCCAGCATGGGACACCAATGAGAAACCAGATGTTCTGTATTAGAAAGCTTACCCCCCCCCTGCAAAAGACTATTTTTTTTGTATGTACTTTACAGGGTATAGAGCACTTTACTACACATTGTTCTATTTATTTTCTTAACATAGTTAAAAAGATAATACTACATTTAGACAGCAGTTTAAAATCTATAAAGCACTTTAACCCCAGAGACTTTAACCCTCTTACAAGTCAATGAAGTATCATTATTCTCATCCAGTAGGTAAACACACTGAGACTCAGAGTAGATAACTGATTTGCAAAATTTGAGAGCTAATGAGTGGCAGAAGTAAGTTTAGATTGCAAGTCTGGGGCTTTCTTGTAGCATACCAGGATCTTATCAGAATGTGACCAGTATTGAATGCTCCCAGCTATATTTTATTGAGATTTTGGAAATTTTAGTAACTAAAGGATGAAAAGATTCAACTATTGCCCTGGCATGGTGGCCCCAGAGCTCCTGGCAGGCTTGGTATCATATTTTCCTTGTTGGGTTGTGAAGGGATGTGAGTGCCCAGTGTGGCAGGAGGGCCTTAGGGCTGTCAGTCAGATTCAGTAAGCTCTTATATGTAACCCTGCAATCTAAACAGGTTGAACACACACACATTTCACTAGGAATTTGGCCACAATAAGATGTGAAACTACTGATGTAGTTATAACATGTTACTCTTCAAAAGTGTGAAAAAATTAAGCCTTGTTCAACATGGTTGCACCCAGTGCCTACAGCTATGGAGGTTTGGCCACATCACAGTATATGACAGGCTATGCTAGGGTTGTACCACCCCGTTCTGCTTACATATTCTGTGCCAGAGTCCTTTTGGCTGTGCCATACTCTTTAGTACAGAGTCCTTTTGGTCCTCTAACTTCTGGTGACATTTGTAGGGAAGTGTATACTTTGGCTTCAGCTCCCCAAGTGAAAGCCTGCCTACTATAGTGCACTGGACTGTCTTAGGAATTTGTATGTCTGATACATTCCCAATCCCATATCTTCCTGCTTAGTACCCATTCTTCAAGTAACTTTCCCCTTTCTTTTATGTTTCCTGTCTCTAAAACTCCTAACAATGGGTCTGTGTTAGAGGAAAATAACTGGCTGTGGTTATTTGTTAAGAGAAAAACCATTGACTGAATTTGAATGTATTAATGGCTAATAGCCATCATACCCAAGTCATATCCAAGTGAATATCTAATTGCTACAGTTTCAAGTAGCCTGATTTGCAAATAGTTTTTTTTTGTAGGAGATTCTGTGGTTGAAAAAGATTTAACTGCATCTTTTCTGCAACTTGTACCTCCCAAGTCATATCCATCTTTTACCCAGAGTTCTCAGAGTAGGATGCTGTTTGCCTGGTAACCATGTTCCCATCTCTTTATGATAGGATACTGCACAGTTTGATACTTAGAACTTATTATAAGATGTGGTTTCTCTGGTGTTCCTTATGTCCCCCTCTTAAAGAGCAATGGGACAGATCACTGAGTTTCATTTTCATATGTTTTCTGTAGCCTGGTCATCCTACATGGCTGTTAGCTATGAACTTTAGAATGATTTTCAAAAAATTCCCCAAGAAAACTCTTCCCTAAAAATTACTCAGTGATTAATGGTGGAAATACTTAAGAGATAATGGTCCATGCAGATCAATATATGGATCCAACATTCCCAAGAAGCTTGATTTATGGATAAAGGAAAACATATATCACAGTTGGCAATTTAAAATAGCTCTCTTCCTAGAGAATAAATGAAAAATTAATTTCTACATGCATCTTCTGACTCCATTCCACCTGCTTCACATCAATTTTTAAAAAAACCTGGCAAGATACATAAATTTTCCATTTTTTGCAGGAAGTATTTTGGTTTCCACTCAGTCCTAGATAGAATACGCTCGCTCCAAGGAAAGGGCAAGCGTGTAATTGCTGAAAAAACCGGCCCTGGAGAAGTATGGTGTTTGTTACTGTCCTCTGCACAGTCTGCCTCCGAGGTCTGGCTGAGAAGACTACTTGGCCCTGCATCTCACAGCCTGGCCTCAACATGCTGTGTCTCACAGCCTGGGAAAATGAGGAAGCACTGAGTCACCAACCATCGTTATCAGCACCACAATTTTGATTACTGGGCTTTTTAAAGGACTGCTATGCACAAATGCAATGGGCAGTTGAGGACATGGTTGATTCCTAATGGGCAGGACTGAGGCATTGTTTGACTCTAGTTTTTATAGAGAAGATATCTGGATAGGAATGGTGATAGGCTGAGAGGAGAGAGGAGGGTCTGAGTTTTGGAAAAGCTTGAGCAAGACTTGGGACTTTCAAAGAGCATTAGAAACATGGCAGAGACACCATTAGTGTTGAATCTAGTACGAGGGTCTATGTGAGTAGAGAAAAATGAGAAAGCTAGGAGCAGGAGCTAGGCTTGGGAACTTCAGGGCAGATCGTGTCTTGAATGCAAGGGTAGTGCTCACTGGTTTTGCAAAAAGATCTTCCCCCACTTCAATCATTTATATCTATCTCTATATACTAATATCTCTATATATGCACACACATATGTATGGTATATAGTCTGATAAAACATATTATATATTTTGAATACTAGACACTAGCTTCTATATGCAGACATCATCTCAAAGTAAACTTTCCTCCCTCCCTTTTTTATGGAGGACTTATCAACTTCAGGTTGTCCACCAATAGAATGAGGAAGGCTGATGATGGAAGGTGAAACTAAGGCTGGAAACTTGGCTCTTTGTGGCCTGCTCGTATTCCATATGGCATTTGAATGGGAGCATGATATTTAATTTTGAATGATGCCAGACTCTGCCCCCACCCAAATAGGGACCAATTGATCCCAAGGTTTAAAATTTATTAGTTTTCTAATTAATCTTTGTTGTGGACACTTATTTTTTTCTAAGAGTTAAATAACAGTCATAGTCTGTGAAAGAAATGTGAATATGACTTTCAATTTGTTTAGATCTCTTGTCATTGCTTTGAACAGTAGAAAACAATCCTTATGCTTCAGAAGTTACAGAAAGATCCCAATAAGATTGTCTTGTTTTGGTTAGCATTAGTTATGTCCTTAGATATATGAATGTCTGTAGTGTTCAGAAATTTGAGAAGTTTATATATGATTATCTTTGTCTACAGATATTTGACGTTCAGATACCATTTTTGCACCCACTGTCTGAAAATATCCACAGTAACCTTGAGAGGTTAGATTCATGCTACCAGAGTGTGTGAAATGGTCATGAAATTAAGTGTCCATTCTCAGTTGCTGTGAGCCAGAACAGGGGCTTTTGTAATTCAGCTCAATCTGCTATAATCTTTCTAAGACAATTACTGAGGCTTTATTTTGCAAACTCAAAGTTAAGATGTTCGGTTTTAGACCTGTACATAATATTTAGAATTGGGACTAGACCAGAAACTCTAGATCATATTGGTATTTCAACTAGAGGCAGCTGCTTTGGCTCTGGATAGTTTTTATGAGCGTTCATTTCATAGTCCCTTCAATAAATCTTAGAGGTACACAAGGAAGAAAGAGGGTAGGATAACTTTGATTCGAGTTTTGTAAAAAACACAATTTATTGCTTGTGATACCATACTCATATTATATTACAGGCACTAGTTTTTAAAATTCATGTTCTCTCTTCAAGGGGAATAATTTCATGCATTACCTATAATAAGAAACAGTATATGTAAGGAACATAAATACCAGCATAATAAAACACTACATTGAACTACATAAATTTATGATAAAGCAGAGGTTATTAAATCAAGCATGATTTGTTGCATGGGGGCATTTTGAGTTTATTTGTTTTTTTTTTTTAACAAAGAGAATGTTCATAAAACAGAATTTAGAAGTAGATGCCAATCTAAAACCTCTAAATTCTCTCCTTAGATCATGTTATACTATGAGAACTTGATTTGGAAGAAATTTGCTCATTTTTTTCATAGATCCAACTCAATGGGGCTGGATTTTTATGAGTTCTGTGTTTAGTTTTGACTAAAGGTTGGTGTAAGCCATGGCCACTTGCAATCTATGACTATATTTTTCTATTGTATTTTTCAATACTTTTCTATAAAGCTCTTAGTGAAGGCTTCCTTTAGTACTTCTTAATACAGTAGATATTTTGAGCTTTCGAGAAGTGGTATTTCTATGCTGGTAAAACCCTGGATCACTATTTCCTTCTTTCAGCACCCTGTCCCCTTAGGGGATGCAGTCCCACTTTCTCTTCCTTAGTCCCACAGTCTTCTATTTCTGTTTTATGGAGCTGCTGCTTATACATTGTGGCATAAGTGACCTTGACCTTAGGTCAGGTTAAGGACAAGCCTGAGTAGAAACCAAGCAGATGAATATGAAGAGATGTGCTATCCACATTTGGGTGGCACTGACAGATGGCCTCTAGCAATGCTGTAGTTCCCACACTTGTGACCCTTCAAAGTGCAGAGGCTGGGAGGGGCTTCACAGGAGAGAGGTAGAGAGGGAGGTGACAAGGTCTACCCAAAGGACACTCTCACAGCCTGGCTTCATACAGCCATCATCTTTCTGGTCCACAAAAACCTTTCAAAATATACTGCATAGGAAATGGAGGGAAGGGGTCCCAGGAGAAATGATTTTGAAAGTAAGGTAGTGGCCCTCTCTGTCCAGTGGGAGGAGAACCAGAGCAGCATTTTCTGTTTCCATGTCCATGCAGGGAAAAGCCTGTTTGCAAAGAGAGATATCAAGGACTAGGCATTTGCTCTGCCATGATCTAAGTCAAGTGGCCAAACCCCAGGGATGCAGGGATGGACAATAAAATAGGCTATAAGTACAGTGCATCTTTAAAACAAGAGAGTCATCCCTGGTGAAAATTTGGCGTCAGCTCAATCAAGTAAGTTTTTCATAATATACAAAACAATGCCGCACATTGTCTTTATTGTTTGAGTTACAGATTGATTTAACATGGTTCTTTTCTTATATTTTTACAGACCTCGGGAATGAAGAGTTAAAAAGTTTCCAGTGTTTTGCAAACATTCTTTGTTACACACAAACACACAGAATGAATAATAGAAAAGAGCATACAGAAGAATTAACAGATCTGTAGAGATTGGACAGGTTGAAGTTCTAATTAACCATGGATAAAATGTTAAATCTTTAAATAATTTGAGTAACTGGGATATATCATCATACACTTTGGTACATGCACAGGTATATTAAGCTGCTTCTCTTTTGCTCAAATTTTTGTCAGTGTGCTGTTCCTTCTGCTTGCTTTTGAACCTGACCACTTGGTCACACAGGGCTTAAGGGTATGATATGGTCAGACAGTCATGATGTCTCTATCTCCAGAAAAAAAAATGTGTGGGATGACCTTATGATACCACAGAGCAGCAAGGTCCTTGGTAAGAATGAAAAGGAAGAAAGTTACCTACTCTTAGAATCTTGTTAAGAAACAGCTTTGGAGGAAATGAAAGAGATGTGAGGTGGACATTCAGCTACCAAGTCTAGTCTTACACAGTTGAAAATATCTTTAAAAACAGGCTGGAGGGCATGGTCTTGTGTGATGAAAAGGGATTTATTACCTGATTCTTAAGACAAGAGTTTCTATACATTTTCAGAGATGGAAGCAGAACTGGTTGTTCACAGTGTGGAGGTTTGCTCTTACGGGCTGCAGCTTGTGAGAGAACATTGACCTTTCCATAGCTCTAGCAACTGACCTTCTACTAAGAGAAAGGTCTGGTCAATAACCTCAAAAAGGGGAACATGGATTTGAAATTTAACACCCTTGGGGATCTAAAACTTTTCTAACCAATCACAATTGTTCTCTCTTCTAAACATGAAACAGGTCTTCATTTGTTGCCAACATCAGTGACAGTTATAACAGATTGCTGAATTTTATAATCTCAATTCAAGCACTAGGTTGAGATGGAAGCGAATTAGTATGATTTTTTTCTTTCCAAACTGAAGCACGAACATACATTAGAGGCCAAAGCAATGAGAACGCCAGCAGGACGGCAGCCCTCCACTGTTAGTTAAGACCTGCAGCAGGGCACATAACTTACTCCCTGCTTCAATTCTTCTTCCTACAGAAAGATCGAATCAATAACAATTAGATTACCCAAGGTTCCAACCAGAGCACGTACACAGTGAAGGCAGGCGAGAGAGGGGAGGCATCAACATGGCTTGAACACCTCTCCTGGCTTCTGCCACCCTGTGAGTTTAGTTCCAAGCCTATTTAGGTATTTGAGACAACAGACCCCCATTCCTTTCCTCTGTGTATCTTATCCCTGTCTATCCCAATACTTGTATGTCTTGATACAAAGCCTGTGTTCAGTTGAGTGGGTGGCTGCTGGCCAGTGACTCCTACCTCATCTACACTGGAAGAAGCATAAGAACACCAGCAGAGAGATTTGTCCACATTTCCTGCCATTCAGGGAAGGGCAAGATGGGCTCAGATATTTTCATCCAACATATTTTTAAAGGGAAGCAGAAAAGAGATTTTCTGTTGCATCAAATGAGATAATAGGCTAGAAACAAGTTACTAACAAACCAGTCTTATCAAAGACAGGACCATTATCAACCATCCAAACCCCCCAGTTCTACACTTCATATATGTCTAGCACATTGGAAGGAAACTTTGTTGACTAACAATAAAGCATTTTCAAAACATATTATTAAAGAAGGGGCTAATGGCCAAAAATGTTGGCTAAATTATAAAATGGAGCAAAGAAAACATATGAAAGAGATCCTTCAAAGGCAGTGTCTGGAAAAGAAAGCTTCATAAAATTGTTATTTTTTTCTTAAAGAGTTCAAACAAAAAAAAGAGAGAGAAAGGAAGGAGAAAAGGGGATCAGAAAGGGGAGGGAAGGAGAAGTAAGGAAAAAAGGGGCGACAGAGAAATCACAGTGCTGGTGTGGGACAGGGGCAGAAAACGCATGAGCTGGAATTCCTGTCTCACAGTGAGTGCACAGGGCCAGTCTCCCTGTGAACCTCCCAGTTGCTGTCTTTGGCACATGGCAGTTCCTTTTATGTTGGTTCTCACTGTTTTCCTTAGGCCAGATGACCATGGAACACTGGTACTGCTATGGGCCCAAGAGGCCATGTGTCCATCTGCTCTTAACGTGGAAAGTAATTTAGCATAAGCTGGTGACAAATGAGATCTTATTAAATGAGATTCCAATGAAGTAACAGCCTACTGCATTCTAAGGACTTCTATCATTTTCCCTCAGAAAAGAGAGTAAATATCCCATTTATAGTCTACATTTCAGACCCATGGAAGTCATTGCCTTGCAGCCATAGAAATGCAATCAATTATTTACTGTGATTGTTAAGACTTGTCACTATTTCTTCATTTTATGAATTAGACATTAGTGTATGTTCAAGCTAGTCAGGTTTGCTAAAACTGATTAAAAGCATTTATTCAGTTTTATGATATTAAAGTTTTATATATAAATATAAAATTCAGTTTTATAATATTAAAGGACATACAGAGTGAAAATAAACAAAGAATTTGCCCCATGGTCCTTAGCAGTCTCGTTCCAGAAAGTGGGTGAGAATGAGAACAGCCACCGACTGACGGTTAATGTTTCACGAGCTTAAAAACTAGTTCCATATTTGAGTTCACAACATTTTGGAAGAAAATTGCATATAGTAATAGGAAAAGCCATTGCAAATTATGTGCAAACAATTTTAAAACACTCTAATAGTAGGTCAGAACCATTGATGTGAAATGCCTTACCTTCAGTAGCTTCATGAGACCTTCCAACTGGACCATCAGCTCTCTCCGGCTCTCCTGGAGAGCAGACATCCTCTGCTCTAGCTCATCCTTGCGCTGTCTAAGAAAGAAGCCACTGTCATCAGAAAAACATTCAAGCTGAGCTATTTCTAGTTCCTGGTTTTGTGGGTGTCTGGTGGACTGTCTCTGGAGGGTATGTCTAGTCTTTGATACTGTTAACTTTTTAAATGGGGAAATGGTTGTAATGAGAGGAGTAATGAGAAATCACAAAAAACTTGAGCAGAATAGAAATTCTTCTTGGCATTTCCACATTTTGTTTGCTATCTGTCTGACTTTGTTTTCCACTATTGGCTTCAGAAATCAAACACAAGCCTTACCATCACTCAAAAGGGCTAGCCCAACAGATCTTTAAAGTCCAATTACTATAAAGTCACATAAACATTTTGGAAATCTGATGTAGGGATGCAATTTAAATTGTGTTCTAGCAAGTGTGCAGTGGGTATTCTTCTGAGCACCAGTTACCTGTACCTGTTATTAGTGGCCATTACCAGTTATAACCATCCCGAAGTAGATGGTTTGGTTTCATAAAGTAAAATCAGGATGATATGCTCCCATATACTTGCTCTATAACTGAAAATGAAAATGATGAATAAAGCTTGTGTTTGTTTTACAGAACTTCTATTAATATGTCAGCAGAATGGAAATCAATCTGCACTCTATCATGTATGTTGACATTCAGATATATGAAAAAATCCTTCCAAGGGGAAAGAAATAAAACAGCAGGAAAAGTAGTCTTAGCTAAGCCTAGGCATGCAAGCCTGTAATCTCTGAGACCTTGGGGGCAGAGACAAAAGGATCACAAACTCAAGGCTTGCCTGGGCTACAGATGGGTCCAAGGCTAGCCTGCAGAAGGGAGCAAGACCCTGTCTCAAGATGAGAAGTAAAAAGAGGGGCAAGGTGTGGTTGGGGGGAAGTCTAGGAAACTCAAGCTTTTTTCCCTTTTTACTATTTATTATTATCAATTATTATTTTACATCCTGGCCACAGTTTCCCATCTCTCCTCTTCTCCCAGTCCCCCTCACCTCTCCTCTAGTCCCCCGTTGTATCCATGTCTCCCTCTCCCCCGACACCAAAAGAGGGTGGGCCTCCCATGAATATCAACCAAACATGGCAAATTAAGTTGCAGTAAGACTAGGCACCTCCCGTCACAGTAAGGCTGTCGGAGGCAACCAGTATGAGGAGGCAGGCAAAAGCCAGAGACAGCCCCTGTTCCCATTGTTAGGAGTCCCACGAGAGGACCAAGCTACACAACTGTAACACATATGCAGAGGACCTAGGTCAGTCCCATGCAGACTTGCTGGTTGTCGGTTCAGTCTCTGTGAATCGCTAAGAGCCCTGGCTAGTTGATTGATTCTGTGGGGTTTTTTGAAGATGTCTTTGACCTCTGAGACTCCTACGATCCTTTTTACTCTTCTACAAGATTCCCTGAGCACCACCAAACAGCAAACTCAAGGTTTTATGCTCAGTTCTCAGGATGACAAAATAAAATCAAACATGCACCTAGAGAGCTGGGTCAGTGCTGATAAGCACTCATTGCTCCTCCAGAGTACCTGGGTTTGATTCTCAGCATGCACATGGTAGCTCAAAACCACATGGAACTCCAGTTCCAGGGGCTCAAATACCTTTAGACTTCTGTGGCCACAATAAGGTTGTAGTATACATACATATATGTAGGCAAACACATGTGCAAAATAAAATAAAACTAAATACAATCAACAAATATAAAAGCATGAAAAATAAATAAGGCAACAAAAATTTGCTTCATATTTGGGACACACATGCATATTTTCCAAACTGATACTGTTTATTATTTTATGATAATTAGTGAACAAATTAATATATTTTTTCCTTGTCCCCAAAGGGGTCTTTTGCTTGGACTGAAATATCAAAGATTATATTTTAGAAATGACTGGTTCTCTTAGCAGCATGCATTAATGTATGCATGAATATGTCTCAATGACACAGAAAGCATACTAAGCAGACTTACAGCAGAGCCTGTGAAATGAAAAACTGACAGGGTAGTGGATATCACAGTCACTTAGGGTGGGGCGTATTCATCTGAATGATATTTATTTAGAGGGAGACAGATTAGAAACATAAATAAAACATTTTAAATATGCTTTTATATAGAAGTTTTGTATTATAACTTAAAAGCATAAATTTATAACTACCTTAACCTTTGCTGCACATATATAATAACATAGAGGCACATATTCTTTTCCTTTTTAAATTTTCATATTAAGTGTATTAGTGTGTTGCCTGCATGCATGTCTATGCACCACCTGTATGCCTGGTACCCCAGAGTCCCGAAGAGGCTTTCAGAGCCCCTGTAGTTAGGGTTACAGATGATTGTGAGCCGTGATGTGGGTGCTGGGAAGTGAACATGGGTCCTTCCAGTGAGCAGCCAAAGATCTTTACTGCTGAACAATTTCTCCAGGCCCCTGTATTCTTTTGACACTTGTGACTATTTCTTTAAACATTTCTTTCTTTAAGTTCCTTTTCTGAATCCAGAGAAAAGGAAGCATCACATGTTACAGGCTATATGATGGCTTATTTTGCTTGCTTCCTACTTGGTCAGAAGCTTTCTTACTGTCTTTGCTTCATCTCATCCCAAAGTGTCTTGCAGTGATAAACACCTCCACTGTTTCTTTTTTTGGACTTATCTGCATAGTAGTCTCTGGATATTTACAGTAGGTCTTTGGACAAGAGTCAGTAATATTCCTGATGTGCATTTAGTTTTTATTCATCTCATGATTTCTTTATATTTTTTTTTTGCCCCAGGAGCCCATTGAGAAGGTTAGTGAAAAATTCTACAATTGTGGGTAAAAATTACCAAGAGAGGCATTTAAAACCTTAAAAAAAAAGAAAACTACTATTAACTTAGTATTAACCAACAGAAATCAATCTTATTGTACCTTTGTAATATAATAGCAATCTTAAAGACATGGCATTAAATTTTATTGAAGTCATTTAATAACGTCTTTGTTTACTCTTCTCTCCAAGTGTTTAGAACAACAGTTACCAGTAAAGCCCAAAGACCAATGTATGAATGTTGCAGCCTCCATACTTAAGGTGATAAAGCAACATAAAGACTGAAGAATGATTTTGATTTCTTTTCGTTAACTGTATGAATTATTCTAAATTCTGTGAGGTTATTTTCAATTTATTGTCTATGTGTTAGAATCTACTTTCTTTTAAGGTAGATTCTGGACAACATTTTAATATGAATTACCATAGGAGATAATAACATATTTCCATAGTAACCTTCTCATTTTGAGAATTGGACCATGGTTATAAATTTTTTTTTTTTTTTTTAGGAAGCATGTGCGTATGTGCTTAGCGGTCTATGGTCATGATGTCTGCCACATTTATTTCACTATGGAATCACTATTTCCACATTTATAAAAGGAGTGTAATAGAGCCTTCTCCCAGATGTGTTAATGCATTCAGTGGTACAGCGTATATGGAGCTTAGCGGCCGGGAAGTGCCTGTGTATAACTCCATCTAGTCTGCTGATGTGTTCGTCAGTTCCCTTGTGGCTTAAGTACAAATGAAAACAATTGTTTAGAAAAGTGACAGCGATTTTAAGATTAAAAATAAAACTGTATTTTACTAGTATTCATAATAAAATGGTATTCATTAAAGCAAGTCTCTGACTTCTTGTTCTCTCAAGAAAAGATTTTGGTGGATGGGGTAGAAAGTAACAGCACGATGCTGTTCATTCCTGCAAACTGTCGCCAAAGTGGCTGTGTAAGAGGCTCCTGCCTTGGAGCCCTCTTGAAAGCCTGAAACAACAAGAGACTAAAGCACAGATTCCCAGGTTTGTTTGCTTATTTGTTTATTTATTTAAATCTGGGTGTCAGTGTATCCTGCGCAATCTCCAGATTCTGGAAATACTTAGAACAGAACCAGAAGGGTAACTGGCATATGTGGCAGGTGGCACAGATGTCTAGAGAACCAGCCTTTTAGAGAGGACAATTATTCCTTCAGGAAAAAGAAATATACAGACTGTAGAGGCAGACCATAGCCAGCGGGGCAGTAGCTGACAGGAAGTGCCAGGGGCAAAGAAGTCACTGGTGATTCCAGATTCCTTAAGAACTGAGACTTTGTGCTCAGCTGAGGTCAGAGGGCACCCACCTTCGGGGCACAGGAGAGTGGTTAGAACTGTGTCTGTTCTGTGATGGCCCCATGGGCATGAGGAGATATAAACAGGAAAAACATCTCAGCCACCAGGCTCATCCTGTTGTCTCTCTAGCCTTTCCTCCACATGGAACAGAACACTCTTTACTTGAACAGAAGTAAAAGCTATAGGGGAGAACCATCAAAACTGCTTATGAAAATTCCTTCCCCAAATCTCTCCTGTAGAGAACAGGGTAACCAGTAGAAATGACATTAAGTGACATTTCAGAAAGACACAGGTGCCACTCTGATCCGGGCAGACCAGTGACCATTCCATCTCCTCATGGCTGCCAAGCAGTCATTTGCTTTTACAATGTATTTGATGAAGATGATAAGAAACACCACCACATTTCTCTTCTATTCATTTTCATCTTTTTTAGGAAGTAGAGTAGTAGACTGTAAGAATTTGTAGTGGTCAGAATAGAATAGAGTCAAAATAGAAACCACCGAGGTATCTGGAAGAAATTCTGGGAGAATTTCTGTTTCCATTAATTAAGTCATTATGCTGTTAATAATTAAATTGTTAATTAAGTAATTAATTACTGAATAAATTATTTAGTTATTCAAAAGTGTAAGACAAATGCTCTACATGAAGCAGCATTTGTAAGTGTTGCCAATCTCCTTTCAAGTGTAGCTGGGATAGGTCCGCTTTATTCACAGGCACGGGAAAAGCAGGGCCTGCAGCCTGTGACAGGTGGGCTGCAGGGCTCCTCAGGTGTTGATGTGTCCGTAGAGCCAAGCTTGGATGGAACCTTGAGAAGCACTCATCATGGCATGCTACAGGGACTCTATAACAGGGCAGCAGGAGGAAACTATTGAATTTAGTTTCTGTTTGGAGGAAGAAAGACGACTTCATGTTGATGCATTCCTATGAAGAGGCACCTACCTGCACTCACTATAGAAACCACAGCCCACAGAGTTATGGCTACACATGGAGTGGACTCAACGCATGAACATACAGTTCTCCAGAGTTAAAGCTTCCTTGTGAAAGATAAAATTCCTTAAGGAATTTACTTCTCTGTTATCTGCTCCACAAATATACCTGAAAACTTGTCTTTTCCAAGGCATGGTGCCAAGTCAGTTTCCTGAGAGGAACCTACAATAAATAATACTTACCTTTTGCAGTACAGAAGTAGTGGGGACACCTGTAGCCCTCATCCAAGGCTGACTATGTTAGCTTTCTGCCGGAGAAGGCAGTGGCACCCAAGAGAGTAGTCCTGACCTTCCAAGGCTAGACAGGACTAGGATTTCCCACTCATGGAAGAACACAGAGGCCCGCTGGAGATTAGATCCCAGCCCTCACATGGAGAGAGTAGTCCTGACCTTCCAAGGCTAAACAGGACTAGGATTTCCCACCCATGGAAGAACACAGAGGCCCGCTGGAGATTAGATCCCAGCCCTCACATGTGCTGAATAAGAGTTCTGCCAGTGAGCTAATTATGTTATCTTTTAAAAAAAATTGAGACAAGATCCTATTTTGTTACTAGGCTAGTCTTGAATCCATGGTACTCTGTCTCACTATCTATATTGACTCAGATTCAAGATTCCATATTTATTAACAAAGTATAACTCTTTTGAAGACATGGTTTAGAGAAAATCAGATTCTGTTTTGTGGGATATATTTTAAATCTTTCAATTTAGAAACCTGTGATGTTTATTTAGCTGCTTATGTGTCTGGTTTTAATCACACACATTTTGATAGTGCAAATGACTTAAGAGCAGCCAAGTAAAACATTTTTTTTCCAAGTGAAGATATTTTGCTTTTTACCTGATGAACACTTTGTCCTTTGGTCTCTGTCTAGTAAAAATAAATTATAATCTCTCAAAATTGTCCAAATCTTACTGTTCAAGTGTGTTTTGTTGAAAAATAGAGATCAGCAGCCATGTTGGTTCAGGACTTGTCTAGCCAGCTGCTGCCAGAGCTCACACACTGGCTGGGGCCATGGCTTGGTACATAAAGATTTTGTCCCACAAGCATGAAAGCCAGATGTCATATTATCAGCCTTACATAAATGTCAGGTGGCCATGATGCCTCACCGGTGCCTTACATAGTACTCTTCAGACAGAGACAGGGGACCCTGGGAGCAAGCTGGCTGGGCACACCAGCCCCATCAGTGAGCTCTGGTTGAGTGAGGAACACTTCTTCCATATATACATACACATGTGTACATGTCTGCATGCATACAGACCCTCCCACATGATACATTTAAAAAAACCCACCCAGATCTCTGAAATTATGTTTCTGGGGGAATTTGGGTCCTTCTTTTACCTGAGAAGCCGGAGTTCTGCCAGCAAGGTTGGGTTCTGCTGCGCCTTCTCTGGTGTGGGTTGGGAAGCCTGCTCATGTTCTAGCCGAAGTCTCTGGATTTCCTGTAAGATTTCTCTTGGGAGAGAGAGGAAGGGAAGAAGCAGTGTGAGTGCTTGCCTGGGCACTGATATGTGAACACACCAGGCCAGCAGGCCAGAGAAGTGGGGTTGTCTTGTGGTTAGGAATAGAGCTGACCTTCCTCTCCCTGGGGATGCCCTGTACTGGTGTAGTTTGAATAGGTGAGGAGAAGGCTCACCCCATCTTTAGCACCCCCAAACCATGCAGGCTGTGCAGTGTGCTGCCCAGTGTTATCCCTAGGATCCATCCTCTCTCCAGTAAATCATGTGATGCTGTGGTTAGAGGTCCAGCATTGGGGAGTGCAATGTTCTGTGTCTCCTATTATTTATGATCATACTCTGATACCACAGAGTACCCATGAATACCAAATGAGGGGTGCTTGAGAGAGAAGAAAGGATATATGATACTCATTTGACAAAAATAAATATCCTTAAAATTTTTTTCTTGCTGAAATCATTGGAGAAATCCTAAAGCTATATTTTAAAAAAATCTTTTTACACCTTCAGCTGTAACCCTGAATCTCAAGAAGGCAGCTTTACAAGGAGAGGCTTTTAAAAGGATTCATTGTAATTGATCCTCTGACATAGAGTGCTAGTGTTGGAGCCTCTGTCAGGCAATGAGACATGTCCATTTATTATCGACGCCAGAGTGTTCTGCACTTGGGTGAGCATTAGGCCAGTCATCAGTGACATGCAACCGTGCACGTCAAAATATATGTAAATAGATTTGAAGCCATTAAGTAGGATTATTAGTTATATACCCTAGGGAATATGGAAGTGTCAGGTTTCTACTTAACTAAAGGCCCAACAGCCAGTGGGACAGCACAAAACACATAGAAAGAAAACAAACATGCTGAGCAGGTCAGGGGGTGGGGGTGGGGTGGGATTGGGGTGGGATGGCTTTCTGTGTTTCAAATTTTTAAATTGACCGCAAATTTTCCATTTTTATGGAGTAACATAATAGCATGATACATGCACACAATGAGTAATGATTAAATTAAGCCAGTGAGGATCTTTCTCTCCCCCTCTTCCTTCCTTCCTTCCTTCCTTTTCTTTCTTTCTTTCTTTCTTTCTCTTTTTTGCTGTTAGGAGTGTCAGACTTCTCTAAGGCAGGTAATGGATACCAAAATATAGACAGTATAAGTTAAGCTGGAGCATTCTGTAACACAGCAGGGTGGTTGTAGTTTTCCATAATTATTTGAGAATCAGGAGTCAAATCTGCCTTTCCTGGGAATGGTGAGAAGTTTGGACCCTAGTCCTTTTTTATTTTTTCCCTGATGCTCTGTGGCTCTCGGGCTTGGTTTGATCTGTCCACAGATGCCGCACAGATGCTGTTCTTGACCCTGACATTCTTTTCCTCATTTTCACTCCTAACTACCTCTTTATATCAGACAACTAAGAGGAAGAAGCAAGAGAATAAAAGAAGAGGTACATGGGTGAGCCTAGATGTGTTAAGAATGTCACTGGAAAACCTGGAGTCCATAATGGAAAGTAGAGGAGAGCAGAACCCCTCACTTGGAATTTCTAAAGACAATTCCACTAATAGTTACTCTTTCATCTAATGATCTTCTGTACTGGTTATTTTAATGCTATTTCTGGCATCATCTATTCACCATTGGACTTACCACTTCTCTCTAGCATCTATCTACTCAACCCTGTGAAAATGCACTCTGTATATTTCATTTGTCAGTTACTCTATCAGAAACATGTAGACATCTTATTACATGTCTGACCACTGTTCTTAATCACTACAGCATACATTTTATTGTTGGAGCCTTACAGACAGCCTTAAATATTGATACTTCCATTTATCAGAATCTTTTGGATTTACAGTGGCAAATATTTCTCAAATATTTGTATCTTTTAGCCTGCAATTCTTCTTTCATGGCTGAATTTCACTATCTTGACATGTCTAACACTTCACCTCTATACAACATTTGCCCCCTTAACCTGCACCACAGAGATAATGAAAATAGGTCACAGTGGGGGAAAGAGGGAACCAGGATAGATTACTTTCTATATTAATTATTTTGACAGATGGTGACAGTCATTGTGCCCACCTTCCAGGGTCACTGAGGATGAAATGGAGGAAGAGCAGTGGTGTGTTCTATAAGTACACAAGTCACCACGGCTGTATTTTTAATATCTCAAAGCAAAAGTTAGTTTTTTTGCTTTCGTCACCTGGAAGCTGGGTTGGGTGCTATTAATCATCACCTCTCTTCCAACTGAAGGGCACCTCCTGGTTAGCTGCAGTGTGCCTTAGAGCAGAACTAAAGACTGGAGGAAGGTTGTGTGTGTGGTGGGTCTGTTGGGAACTCTGAGTGAATGAAAGGTTTGTGTAGCAAATTCTTCCTGCTGAGTGGCTTCAACTTGCCCATTGTCAGCCACAGGCTTTACAGTCCAGGTAAGATAACTGCTCCTCAACATTTCTTCTTAGCTCTTTCATTGACCTTATGAACTGCTCATTCACTGATATATTGACATTTATTAATTCTAGACAAGCCCATCTGGAATAACCTTTTATAGCACATATTATACATTTACTTTGTTACTGAATGTGAAATAAACCATCTTGAATTTCAATTTTAATTTTTCTAAAATTAAAATTTAAGTTTTTTTTTAAAGGAACTGAAATTTTGGGTTTTTACCAAGAATGTAAAAACAGTATACACTTTCTCTCTGCCTACTTTCTGGGGTCCAAACTGATGTAAAACTTCAAGACAATAGTGAAAGTGGCCCCCCTGTTTCCTGCTTCACTGACAGCACCCACACACCCTGAGCTAACTGGCCTGTTCACATGCTTTCTTCTGCTTCCGCTCAACCCCCACTGACTCCCCTGCATCTGCTATTCTCTCTTAATCCCCCTGTATGGACTTTAGGTGTCTTTGCTCATTTTAAATAAATCCACTCATTAATGCTTTCTCTGACTCCACACAATTATTTTCACACACTATCGTAACAAGTCTTACATAAACCAGATAGCAATTCACAAACTGGAAACTATTCTGAGTAAATTCTGACTTCTGTAGCTATTTTTTTTTCCTTTTGTCTAATTCTTCACAGAACTTCTTTTTTTCTTCCTGATTCTTGCTTCAGAATCCCATGGTAAAATAGAGGGGTTCTGTAAGGAATATCTGCTTGATGGGTGGGGTCAGTAGACAGGAGTAGTTTTAAAGACTACTAAGTCATAATGTTATTGTATAAATCCTAATTGGCCTTATAATAATAACCTGGAGCCAGATCCTGGAGAAAAGCTGAAAGATAAGAGAGACAGAGAACAGGCCATAGCCACTTCTCACCTAGCCACTCCTCAGGGCAAAAGAGGTAAATCTTGTCTCCATGAATCCTCAGATTGAATAGGCAGTGAAGGCAAGTGCAGGCCAACATGGAAGGGCCCAACTCTTGTCTTCCTCAGCCTTATATTCCTTTCTGCCCAGCCACATCACTTCCTGACTCATCCTTCCTAATACTGGAATTAAATATGTGTGTTTCCCAAGTACTGGGATCAGAGGCATGAGTTCCCAAGTGCTGGACTTAAAGGTGTGTGCCACCACTGCCTGGCTCAGTTTCTCTTTTGGACTGGATTAAAGCCCAGAGTGGCCTTGAAGTCACAGTGATCCAGTTGGATCTTTGCCTCTGCTTTCTGAGTACTAAGATTAAAGGTGTGTGCCACCACTGCCTGACCTCTATGGCTAACTCTGTGGCTGGCTCTGTTCTTTGATCTTCAGGCAATCTTTATTTGGTACAAAATATATCATCACATGATGTTATAGTTTCTCTACTCTGATTTGTGGTTTTCTGTTGATGATAGCCAGGTCTTGGGACCATTCAGTCAAAAGAGTGTTTATTATAGAGTATATGAAATTATGCTAAGACTCTTAATTCTTATTAATATCATTTTAAAGAATGTTTTGATCATATATCCAAATATCCTAAGCTAAATTTTACAGGAATAAAATAATGGTCACTTCCCCCCTTTACCATCACATCAAATATGACATTGGCATCAAGAATGAGATGAAATTTTAACACACTTTATATTGTTCCAAGGAATATAAAATGAACAAGTTGTTCCCATGATGAGCTTACTCAGAAAAGAGTCTGAGCTTTGGCCTTGGCTACTTATTTTTTTTTTTTCATTCAGACACATTTATTCAGCACCTACAGCTTTAGGTACATTCCTGGGCACCTGGAAGTTTTTGGCACGACCTCTGTTCCTAGAGAACTTCCATTTCATTCATGGAATGTGGAGTCAAAGTAAATAGAGGCGTAAGTAGGATTATTTCAGACATTGAGGACACACACACACACACACACACACACACAGAGAGAGAGAGAGAGAGAGAGAGAGAGTAGTCTTGGGAGGATGCCCTTGATAATGACTAGGAGCTACCTTGCACAGCTCCATAAAAAAAGCTTCCTGGACCTAAGGGAGGGCTATTGAGAAATATAGAAAGTCACAGGAGGCTGGGGTGTGATGGTCATTGGCACTGACACTGAAAAGCTACGCAGGGCTCCAGGGATCTAGCACCTTACAGGCCATGATGACAGGAAAGGGTTTTAATAAAAATGTTGTGGAAAACAAAGTGAGCTTTGTATTGAGAAAAATACAATATGATTTATGTTTCAAAAGTGACAGATTGGTTGGTAGTTGGTGGAGATGACATGGATAGCTCTGGGGAAGACGCTGCAGAGACAGAATCAGTGGGAATATCTTTGTTGATCAGAGATGAGACCTGTTCACATAGAGATATTTGGACTGAACAATGGGATGGTAGCAGTGCTGCCCTGAGTGTTTATTCGGCCTCATAGGAGGGCTTCCCAGTGATAGGTCTGCTCATCCCTGACCAACAGAGACACCTCTCACTGTGTACCCAGGAAGATCCTCCTGACTATATCTTGTTGAGTAACTAAGAAAAAAAAAAAAGAAAAAAAAAAAAAGAAAATAAGAGGTGTCCAGAACTGTCCCACATTAATCATGTTGATATTTCTGCAATGTACACCCATAGACACACATACAAATACACACACACACACACACACACACACACACAAACTTACAAACCCCCGAACAAAGGCACATATTTCAACATGCATGTACACACATACACACAACATAGACACACACATATATGCACAGGAACACAGAGTCACATAACATGCACTCCCTCACATTTTTAAAATGAAGCTCCATTAGACATCTTTACAGATTTGCAGTATTCACCCTTAAAAAGACATGTAAGGAAATTGCAACAGCATAAGGCCCATGTCCCCAAGCCTACCTGTTCTTGTTTTCTAGCTCTGCAATCAGCTGCCTTTGTTGTTTGTTTGCATCGATGGTGAAGGAGATGTCAGGAGCATTCCTCTGCTGAGCTGGCTGCTGGAAAACATGGAGTTGACACTATTTAATATTAGGAATGTACATTCGCATGAGAGATGGCAGTCATGAGATATGAAGACAAGGAAGAAGAAACTAGTCCATTGGGCCGGGGTTGGGGGCTAGAACAAAAAATTAAACTGCTCTTCATTCTATGAGCAAACTGTTCTGCATATCTCTGGTACACCTACACAGTAGAACGCAAACACCCTTGCTCAGGTTCTCAGATATAGGAGTAAGGTTGGGTAAAGGGGAGGTGTGTGGGGCTTCCAGTTGGGCATATCCCACTACTGTAGAGGTTTTGTTCCTTAGTCTATCATACGTTTTTTAAATTGAGAATTCATTACTAAGACATCATAATTATAGCAACAAAGACAAGAACAAGGGGAAAAAAGCACCAATTTTCATGTCAATTAGCAGCAGGGCTAGTGATATAACAGGTAGGGCATTAAGATGCTGGAGGCCAACAGGGGTGTCCTTTCACTTTACTTACGGATGAGGAGGATTCTGCTGCCAGGCGTGCGGCGTACCTGGCGATCAGCCTGTGTTCTTCATCAAGCCGGTTTGAACTCTCAAGCATACTATAGAGAACAAAGTGAGCAGGAGACTGTTAGGACACTGAGAGGGGCTGTTGTATTTCTATCATCACTAGGGGCCTCAGCCATTGCAATGCCACATATTTTCAAGCTCTAAAATATCTCTTAGGTTAATGATCTTCAACTGGAGTCCATGACATGATCTCTATGGGGCTGGGAAGGTCAATGATAAGTCCTTTGCTCAGTCGGTTCAATTACCTTATTAAGAAGGCTCCTATGAGATGTGATGTGCCTTTTCTGATGTTTCAGAGATCAGAATGCTTTCTCTTTAATTTAATTTTATTGCTTTTAATATTTTTATTTCACAAGTAACTTATGTCAAAAAGTGACACCATTAAACTATGAAAGCATGCAGGAAGGGCAGTCACTCAGCCATATTGTTGATCCAGTGACTCTTGCCTGCTGGCAGTCACGGCCTTATGTAATCTCCTCCCTTTCCTGTGGTCCTCACTTACTGGCTTTAGTGAACGGATTGTGGCCAAGGCATGAAATGCCACCTCTTACATAGGTTTTAAAAGTTTGTGACTTCCATCGTGGGTGCCCTATTTCTTGAGTCTCTTGTGATTCTTGTCCTGAGGGACTTGAGATCCCATGTTGTCAATTTGCCAGTATGATGAGGACTCAACCAAACTAGGAACCATGTGATAAATCCCTACCAGGTGAGGCTGCTGTTGATCCTAGAGTGAGAGGAGAGACGAACCATCTCCCCACAAACATCCTTGAGTCAAGAGTATCTTGCTAAGCCAAGCCAGATTCCTTCATGAAACTGTGAGATGATGTTTGATATTTCAATTTGCTAATCTCCAGGGTAATATGCTACACTTCAAGAGATGGCTTACATGGTTGTTAACTGTAATGTTACTTCCCAGGCAGCCCCTGCTTTTTATGTCCTTCCCAATAGCATTGATACAAAGTATTTAGTAGCTATTGAGTGTCATGCAAACTTCTCAGGCACCAGTAGTATGGGCCTCTCATATTTCAGAAAACTTCATCTTCTAAAACTCTTCCCTTGAGACTATGCTTGGGTGACACCAAGGAAAACTCAATGAGAGATTCCAATAACACTAATCTCATTAACAGACGGTTCCTGGTTTGTTTTTCTCCACTACTATGATGTGGATATGATCAGAGCCAAACTTAGAAACTGTTTCTAATTCTCAAGCATGTTTATATCATTTTCCAGTGACCCTTCCACTTCTATTCTTAAAATAAAAATAATAAGAGCCAGAGAAATTGTTCAGTGGTTAAGAGCACCAGCTACTCTCCCAGAGGTTCTCAGATTCAATTCTCAGCACCTACATAACATCCATAACCATCTGTAACTCCTGTCCCAGGAGATTCAACACCCTCTTCTGGCCTCTGGAAATAGGAACACATGTTGTGCACAGACGTTCATGGATGCAAAACACTCATATACATAAATAAATAAAGATCAAATAATAATGATTCTTATAGTTGCTCATGAAAACACATACTCCTATGCCAGTATCATTATGAGTTTTCCATTGTGAAGACACAGGCCCATAAAGTAATGCACAATTATTTTATGTGTGCATTTGCATATAAAAGTGACATGCAACATGATCTCTTTAACTTTATTTTACAATGGGAAGATGAGTGAACCTCTTCATGTGTACCAAGCTGGGAGCTCATACCTGTTGGTCAAATTTGGCATTGTAAAACTTTTGCCAAGGCATCTGGACTATTCTCCTGGCCACTAACCTCTATTCTTTTCTATATCCCTTACACTTGTCAACATACCAGTTTCATACTTGAACAGTTCCATTTTGGATGTAGCCTTCTTTTGTGAACCACAAAAGAAGTAAACATTCCTGAATCCCCCAGTTGACCATCCACAGAAAGAGAATTTTATTTATGATTGTCCATCTGAAGTAAGACATGCACTGAGCATCTAATCAGCACACTGTCTGAAACACATAATGTGCTAAAAATATTAACTACTACATTGTTTTGCCTCTTAATAACATTCTGAGTCACACTAACAATTCTTGTTTCTTAAAAAAATCTCATCCGCTCTCTGAACTGTGTAGAGCAGGGATTCTCAGACTTTGAAGTCTACACTTGCTGCTCAATGACACGACACTCAAGTGTCTGAACTCTCTAGTGGGTTTCGTGGGACTGATTAGAGGCATAACGTGAGAATCTGCATTTCTGATGAAGTTACAGAAGATGGTGCTCCTGGTTTCAGAAGATCCCTGAGCAGAGCGTCTAGAAGATCTAACAATTTCAATAAGACATCTGCATCCTAGAAATAAGCACTATATCTAAACCATATAAAATATATCATGTTTGTGAGTGTTTGGCTGATATTCACATAACTGTTCAGTATTTTACAGACATTTTCCTGAGACAAGAAAATTCTAGAATGCACAATTCATATAATGTACAATATCAATTTCAAAGTTGAATTAACATAAATTTTAACAGAATAAGCAAGAATTATTTCTGGAAAGCTGATATTTGAAAATAGATGTGTATCTTTAGAAAGTAAGACCTGCATTATGTAGGGCTAAGATGGCCACATTTCTTATTATAATTTCAAGAAAAAAAAGTTACAGTGTCTGTGCTTTAGACAAATGCCTACCCCACTAAGAGATCATTTAGTTTGATTTTCACATGTCCACCATTTCTGGCTGGTGTGTTAGAGAATAGTTTCCTAATTCAACATAGTTTGTGCAGGTTAAAGTACCCAGTATTCTGAGTTCAGGACAATCATTTATCTCAGTGTTTGAAAGTGACTTTGTCATGAGCACTTGTGAGTGCTTTGATAAATATGTAATAAAAAACCTTGATAAAAAAACTTCATGGTAAAAATATTTTTTATTATGAATGATCTGCAAGCAAATAAAGTATGAAGGTTATATAAAAAAGCCTCCTGGCAATGTAAACCATAAAGATATGAGATTCTGTCTCATAAGTGATAACTTATATTCCAGGCCTTTTTCTTCCCTCAGCATGGTGTGAATGAGCACTGGGGGTTTACATTACTCAGTTCTGCATACAAATGATTTATGAACCCGCATGACCCTTTCAGGATGTTCAAATTACACATCAGTGAATCGGACACTCCTCTGATAAATTCCATTATTTCAAGGTCTCAGTTATATACAGTTAAAAATTAATGACCAATAACCTGTAGATCATTAAAATAAATGCCAATCCTAACAGCTGCTCTAGTGCTATTTATTTGAAGACTCTACAATCAGTAGCCTATAAGATGACCACGTACTATAAGGCATAGTGCTGATCTTTTGGCTGCATTGTGTAGTGAAGTGAGCCATTATTTTGAAAGCTCTTTGATTTCTACCTTACAAGATTTCAGATGGCATTCCTGGGATCTCAGGTGACACCCAGTCAGGGCTTACTAAATTGAGGTTTTGCAAAGATTTCTGGGAACTCAGGGCTGCTGTATTTCTTTGATTCTTTTGGGGTGGATGGGCCTGATTTGACTTCCAGGGTGAGTAGTTAGTGAAAAACATGATGTAATTCATAGAACACTTCCATATTTTCTCTGAATAGCCTGTTCCTTTCTATTTGTTTGGAAAAAGACACTACAGATAGATTTTAAGGTTATCAAGCCTAATGCGTTGTCTATTAAAATGTAAGCAGCTAATGAAAGGTTCATCCAAGAAGATATTATAACTCCTAAGTAGATTTAAAAAATGTATGCACATGTGCATGTACCATGTGCATGTGCATGTGTGTGTGCATGTGCTTGTGAGTGTATGTGTGTCTGTGTGCTACAACACACATGTGGAGATCACAAGACAGTTTGTGGAGGTCAGTTTTCTCCTTTCATGGTGTGAGTACCTGACATCAAAGGGTTCCTGGAATCAAATTCAGAAAATCAAGCCTGGTAAGTACTTTTATCTACTGAACTATAGCACCAGCCTGTAAGGTTTTTTTCAAAATCAGATTACATTCGATATTTTATAGGTGGTGAGAAGAAAATGTTATGAATGGATAGTGCTGTCTAAGAAACTGGAAAACAGTCAACATAAGAGAGCTGAGGTAGAAAAGGATGAAGTGATCCAAGTCCTGGGTGGTGTTTTTATGTGGCTAAAAAATGAGGAGGGAAAGAGATTTTTGAAGTTTTGAAGTTTATAATCAGGATTCTTGAACGAGTGGTTTGCAAGAGAAAGGTAGGAACTCATGATACAATTTTATTAGATCGTAACAGTAGAAACTTTAGTTAAAGTGGCTTCCAATTCCATTATTAAGACTTTAACTTTATTCATATTTTTACATAATACTTACATGTATACTTTACACATATATTAGGACCTAACTATACTGATAAGATATAAAAAGTTATACATTCAATCAACTTTTAGCATACACATTAAAAATATAGATACATAAGGTAAGTGAATTCCAGGCTGGAATATGTTATGAGGTGAATTGTATCTCTTCTGAATTTATTTATTATAGCCCTACTACCCACTAATTTAGACTATCTTTATAGACAAGGCCTTTAAAGCAATATTTAAAGTTACATGAAGTCATAAGCCACAGCTAATTCAACATGACTAGTGCCCTTCAAGAAGAGGTTCCCATAACATAAAATATTGTAGATCTTTTAAGTTAAATTAGATGTATTGTTTTCTTTTTCTTGAGACAAGACCTCATGTAGCTCAGGCTGGCCTCAAACTCACTGATGGGCTAAGTATGGCCTTGAACCTATCCTCTGTCTCTGCTTCCTGAGATGTTAAGATTACAAGCCTATGCCCCTAAGTCTAGCTTATGTAGTGCTGGAGATCAAATCTGGAGATGTATGTATACTTAGATAAGTACTCTACCAACTGAGCTACATCCTCAGTCCTGGAGGACAACATAAAATCAGTTGTATTACAAATCCACTTAACAATAAATTTACTTGTAATATAATATTTAAGTTCTTGTATTCAAGAATAAGAACAGACTAGTTTTAACTTCGTTATAGGAGATCAGGAGTCTAATCAAGAGACAACAACTGATCTTGACAAGCAAATTACAGTCGATGTTTTTTAGCTATTTCCTCTTCTTTTTTTACAGAGCAACATATTAGTCTGTCTGAACAGTATAGAGAATGGAATTGTGCTTAGAGGCAGGGGTTCTGAATTTGTTTTTAATCTTATATTCTGCTTGCCAGAGATACTCTCTATAAATCACTAGTGTGACCAGGTAGTTAGTAAGCTTTAGAGAGGTAAAAAAGTACAAGGTCTCATTATGCTTCCTTGTGAGACTCCATTCTCCCTCATTGGAGAAGTCCTTTACAACTGACACAGTATCAAAAATAACCAGAAAGGCATCTTGTGTTGTAGAATAGTCCTTTACACTGTGTGACAATATGTCACTGTTATTGGTTTAATAAAATGCTGAATGGCCAACAGTTAGGCAGGAAGAGGTTAGGTGAGACTTCTAGGGGCAGAGAGGTCTCAGAGAAGAAGAAAGGCCGAGTGGCCAGCCAGAGGCTGAGGGAGCAACATACACAGGAGTAGAGGTGAAAAACACCAGTCACATGGCAACATGTAGATGAACAGAAATGGGCTATTTAAGTTATAAGACACACTGGAACAAGCCTAAGCTACAGGCTGAGCTTTTATAATTAATAATAAGTCTCCAGTTGTTTATTTTTGTGAGCTGGTGGCCCAAAGAAAAATACATCGACAATCACACATTTTCATCAAGCTACCATTTACTTGTTTGGATTAAGTGTTCCTTTGGAAGCAGAGTATTTATGAATGAGCCAGTTTTCTGCTGTGTTAAGTAATTAATACAGACTATCTCATATCTCAGGAAGGGTGCAAAGAGAATGGGCTTCTGAGTCAGAAGATCAGTATGCAAGCCCTCTCCAGCATCCACCCTCAGATCACTTTTGACATTTTGCATTAAACTCACATTTGCTTTCTTTTTATTTATTCTTTGTGTTTTCCATATTATGCATATCTATCCTATTTATTTGCCTATACTTTCCTATCTACTCTCTGCTCCTGCAACATCCACCACCAAATAAAATAAAATAAAATAAAATTTAAGAGAGAAAAGAAAAAAAGAGAAGAAGAAAGGAAAATCAGTCTTGTCATGGAAGCTGTAGTGGACACAGTGAGTCACACAGTCAACCTTTATCCGTGTATCTTTACTTGCAAGTGTTCATTGCAAAGAGTCACTGGTCTGGTTCATGGCCTCTGGTTTCTGCTACACTATTGATGCTGGCCCTCACTGGGACTCCTCTTGGATATCCTGCTGTTGCTCTGTGTTGTGGAAATCCTGTAGCTTTAGGTCTGCAGGACCTGTCCCTTCATGTGCCCCAGCAGATCACAAATGAGGTAGATGCTGAGGTGGGCAAACCAATAACCTTGGTAGTGAGCCTGGGCAGTTGCAGGGTTGGACTGTCTGCCAGCTTGACCTTGTCCTCAGCACCAGGGTGCACTCTCCAGCACTGCCCTGGTGAGTTCATTCTTTGTGGAAAGGAGCAAGGCTGCAAGCCCACATTTTCTTATCAGTAAAATGGAAATTAGTCTCTACAGAAGCAAGTTAAATGGTTCAGTATGACAAACGTATCTGTAATTTTTGAAATATTTTAAAATTTAAGACATTGTTATTCTGGCTGCTTTGTCTCTAAAAGAGATAAAAGAGAAAATTATTTTCTATTTAAATCTTAAAATTAAAATGAAATAAAAGAAAAATAAAAACCATGGTACTAATTCATAAAGGGTAACATGTTAATGGCTACTATGCTTATTGATAATGTGCTTAAAATATTTTCTAAAAGCAAATGAAAATAGTATAGTAAGAAATGCAGATGTGGTAAGAAGACACATGGAGACTGTCATCTTGATGGAGGCAGGCGGTATCCATGCAAGTTGTCTGGAGGACACATGTTGATAAGGGTTTTGAAAGAAGTGCTAAAGCATAGTGGTTATGGACTGGGATGGACATGTTAAAAATCTCTGTTATTTAGCTAGCAGCTGTATGATGTGGGAAGGGCTAAACTCCCTAAATAGTGTCTTATTTACTAATGGGAATGAATCTATTTACTTCGTGGGCTTACTATCAGGATTAGAAGTCATGTATATGAACTTTTTAATAGGGAAGTTAACATGAGGCAAGTGCTATTCCATCTTATTATTGTGCATCATTTTATCTCACCATAACTTATGACAAAGAGTTCTGGCTATTCTGGTGAGACCGTCTCAGCTTTATTATCATGAAATTAGCATCTTGTAAAACTAGCTTCTGATTAAGCACACACATAAAAGGGAGGGGGCGCTATGAGAAGTCTGAAGAGGTTGAAACTCCATAAGGACACAAACTGTAAAGCTGCAGTTCCCACAGAGTCTGCTCCACCCATCAGTCTGAAGGCTTGCTTTGTATCACGGTGCAAACCACTTCTGGCTTTTTCCAAGCAGATGTAAATGTCTTCACTGGACAGCCTTATGGTCTAAAGTGACCATGGTTAATACAATTAATCAGCTGAGGATGGAAAACGATGGGAAGTGACAAACTGAGCTTTTCCCTTTGAGGAGTGACCTTTATAAAAAAATCAAAGAAATGACATGATGGAAGGGGTTGGGACATGCACAGAATTATTCAGGTGATTACAGGGTAAAATCACCACTGCTGTCTTCTCATTGGTGTCTTACTGAATGTATTTAAAGATGACCAATAAGATTTTTAAAAAAATAATTTAGTATTAAGCTTCAGTTTTTTAGTCACTGTGTAATATTGGGATTATAGTTGTTGTAAATAAGATTAAAGTAATGTGTAGCTTTGAGAGGCTGAGTTAAGAGAAAGTAGATATTGTTGAATTTAGAAGCTCAGGAAATTTGAACAAGGTGGAGAGTGCTTTGTATCTTTAAAGAGTAGAATATAAGATGAAATTAAATCAGTGTGGCAGCTGTATATATAAAACAAATTAACATGCTCATTATGTGTACCAATAGAGACAAATAATGTTTACTAGTTCATCAGTTATAAAATTCTCTCGTGTACCAATCCTACAAAAACAGTTTAGGGAAGCAGAAACAGCAGTGGGAATGAAGTTTGCAAACCATCCCAGGAGAAAAATGTTGTAGAAACAAAGTCCAATAACAGAGCGGTAAGAGACACAGCACAGATGTGTGTCTGTTGTGTGAATGAGGGATGATATGGGGATTATTTTTAAAACTTATTTTAAAATTTTGAGCATCTCATGCAATGTGTTGTGGTCACATTCACTCTCCACTTTCCATTCTCACCCTCCCCCGTCCTAATGGCCCCCTTTTCACATAAGGTTCCCCTCATAGATGGTTAATTTTGACTATCAAATTGATTGCATTAAGAAATGTCCAGGGAAACAGAGAAGGACACTTGGGTGTATCTGTTATGATATTTCCATAAACAACTAAATTCTAGACACTTTGAAACAATGAATGGATTTACAGGATTTCTAAGATGTCATCATTGGGAAGTGATAAAAGATAGGAGGTGGTGCCTAGGAGGGAACAGGCCACTAGGAGAAGGCCAACAGGAGCTTTACCTTACCATGACCCCTTCCTGTATTCCATTTGTCTACATGAAACAACTCTTGCCACTATGCTTATTGTGTCACAGTGGGTCCAGAGATACCATGTCAGGTGAGCATGGACTACATTCTCTGAAACCATGAACTAAAATAAATTACTGTTTGGCTAGGTATTTGGTTAGAGTGTTAAGAGGAGCCACTAAAACAGATACTTTGCAGTAAAGAAAAGGCAGAGGTGCTGCTGCATTGGATGTGTAAACCACATCATTGGAACTGAACCCAAAGTGTCTCTTAATAATGACAATATCACAAACCCTCAGTTCAGAGACAATGGGAGATTTTAAGATGTCTGTATAAAATTTGTTGGCTAAATACATTTGTGTAACAGTAGTCTAAACCAAATTGGAATGTACATACAATAAGAACATAGTCTACTTTTACTTTTATTCAAATTTCAAATGAATATTATTTAAGGGAAATAACTTTGATCAGTCTCCCATCTCACAATTAAAAGAGGGAAAATTTTTGCAGCTGCTTTTATATTAATGCTAGATCTGTGAAAATCTCGGATCTATTAAAATAAACCTGACATTTTCTGTGGCTTGAAAGCAGGCTTCATCAGGATGGTGGCTCCGATGATTTGTCAGTGAGAGAACTGTTGAAAGACCATTTCTCCAATGATATTACTTTTAAATGATTGCTGTTGTATGAGCTTGTAACTTTTCTGATGATTGGCTTTAATCAAAAATGAATAAAGCATTATTTGTTAGATCAGCTTCACACCCTTGAAGTAAGAATGACCTCCATCTTGTAGTAGTGTGACTTCTGTGATTACTAGATGGTAATAGTTATCATTGACCCAGTTCACACCAGTTTTCATGTTAGCAAAGACAAAGCAAGGGTGAGAACTCTGATGCAGTGGTGGGGCATATCCAGAACAACATCACAAAAGACTTGGTTAATTGAACTAGGCAAAAAAAAAAAAAAAAAAAAATTCCTGGTTCAGCTTGGAGGATCCTAGCTTCTTGCTAAGACTGCTAGTCACTAACCAAGACTTTTTCCCTCTGTAAGAACAGGCTAGCAGTCAAGTCTAACTGTGATGCACTAACCAGGATGGGGTGTTCCGGAGCATGTTGACATACAACCCAATGAGAACATGTTCATCAGCTAGCCTGTCTGCCACATTCAGGCTGTACTGTATCCTAAAACAGGGTAGAAGGAAAGAAGAATTAAGAGAGGTGGACAGAAATAAGCAGACACAGTAGGGGTGAGTATGAGATAGAAAAAGCACTCAGAAAACCAAGCCTGTAAGGGGAGACTATATGTGATGTTCTACGAAAAACCCAAGCAAAACCCAGGCAAGGTACTCCAAAACTGCATTCCACTAACTTTTAAAACATTAAGTAACTTTTTAAAAAACAGATTTTCATTCTTTGACCACAAAGACCAAAAAATTTTTCTGCATGGAAAACACATCAACACATGCCACAACAAAGATTAAATATCTTTTGGGAAATTGGGTTAGTAAGATAAAATTAAAATAAAGGAAAAAGGGAAGTAGAGAAAATAATAACACAGTGGGTTCACTTGGAATACTGACTGGGTGCTGTTAATGAGTTATAAGATCGCTGCTATTCTAGGTCAAATGGTCTTTCACATGCAAACCAATACAATGCCATCATCTTTAGTGAGTTAATTTAGGGTCTCAGCACACTCGGACTTGAACTTACCCTTTGCCCTTCAGAAAGGCTGGAGCAGCCCTAGCCAGCATTTTGTTCTGTTCTACTTCACTGTCCTTGGGAGGAGAGCTAGTTAATAAGATGGGAAAGCCAAGAAGAGGGTAAACACAGCGACACATGGAGATGAGAAACCGGTCAGAAACTCCCTAGTCTAGATCCACACGCTTTGTGGATAGATGGCTTAGGATTTTGAAATGCTCAAGATGTCTCCAGATTTCCATAGAGTTTACCTAAGAGAAGAAACCTATTTGAGAGCTATAATAGCTACCATGACCTCTGTTATTTGCTTAACAAGAAACACTTATATTGTGTATGGCTAGACATCATGAGAACCTATTTGACATTTTTTTTTTTTGGTGTATGATAGAAATAGCTCAGTAATTCATAAAGCCTGACCAGTGCTGAGATGCCTCTTAAGAGAATTGCTTCTAGGCTGAAGAGATAGCTCAGCTGTTAAAAGCATGTCCAGCTTCTTCAGAGGATCCAGGTTTTGTTCCCAAGATTTGCACCAGGTGGCTCACAACTGTGTGACTCTAGCTCTGGGAGCATCTGACTCCTCTGGCTTCTCTGGGCACCAGCACACATGTGGAGATGTTCACATATAGAACACACCCATAAATATAGTTAAAAATACAGTAAATGTTAGAAAAAGTTTGCTTTTGGTTTTCCATAAAATCTTCAGTCATCTTTTGCATACAAACGTATTACAGAAAGACGGCTGTTATACCAGATGTATTCCACTGTCCTCAATGATGAAAGGTACCTGTCTTGGCTTTGAAGCTACAAAGAAAAGTTTTGGACAAAAAGAAATAGTTTGGAGCAATTTTAATAATGCTGATATTTTTCTGTGATTATTAGTAGCTTTATAATGCATAAATTAAAATAATTTTTGACATTTTACATTTATTAAGAGGAAAATTTTTGTTTAGTAATTTAAATGACAGGTTTTTAAGGTTTCAATGTCGTTTTTATTAAAGGTGAAGCTTTGTAATTTAGCCAGTGTACTTAAAACTAAGTCCTCACATTTGTGAAAAATACAAAATTAAACTATCTGTGTTTACAAGATTCATTCTTATTTGTGGGTATAGAATTTTGCCTGCATGTTTGTATGTTTACGCATCATATTCATGCATTGGCCTCAAGAATTAGGATCTACACTATGAGATGCCACAAATTTCCAGGAAGTTCTAAGTCGCATCTGTATCACACATACATATATTACATATATATATCATAGGTACATATCATATACAAAGTATTACAAAATAATTAAAACCATGAAAAATGTAGAGATTGTAAGGTTGTATCACAACATGCCACACTCTTTTAGACTGAAATCCTAAAAACATAGAAATTTGTTGGAGACCATGTGAGAGGACCAGCAGGAAGCAAATGGAACTCATGGAACACAGCTGGGTGGTTTGCAAAGCCATGCCTGAGTGAGCCTTGGAGAGGCAAAGCCCACAGAATATATGTTCTGAGAACCTCATGCTGTTATTGAGCATAAATCTGATTGTTGCTTTTGCGGTCACCACACCCCTCAGAATCTATGAGTTGTATGAAAACTCTGAGGGGGTGTCTGGCTCCTCACTGGGTAGTGCTCCTGGTACTTAGAATAACAGTGATTGACTTTTTCCAAGCATTGCTGCTGGAGCAGATAAATGATTCAGCCATAACATTAGAAAGAATTTAGACAAGTAGAATTGTTAATAAGGCTAGGTTAGAATGTTTTTGTTAATAGCTTTGAGGTAGAAAATCTTAGGAAACAATTTAAAATTTAGAAAGGTACACTTTCAATAGTTCAGTGAGGGACTCATTGAGGCCAGGGAACAGAACAATGGCAGCCTGCCTATTGCTGGCTACGTGTACCTTTCTTGCTACAATGGGTTGGGTTCATAATCAAAGATGATGATTAATTCCTTGTACCCATTTCTGCCCTCAGCTTCCTGATATAAAAAAACAAACTGTTGATGAATGGATATCACTTTGAGGATTAAAAGTAGAGTTGACTGTTTTTTATGTATAGAAGTTTATATTTGTGATTATTTTCAGATTTTTATAAAATTACCATTTAAGATAAATAATTAAAATAATTGATCCTGTAATCACAAAATGCAGCCTGCCAGTAAAAGAACTGGCTGAGAAAAATACATTTCTTGCTTACTCTCTATAGTCTATAAAAAGTTACTTGGATATAAAAGTACGTGGGTTTTGGGGATAATTTGTCTTTCACCTGTAACATATAAAATGTTTAATCATGTAAGGTATATGTAAAACATGCTATTCTTTGTTTTCTAATCCTTGACTTGAAAACAGAATGTAACCTCACTGTAATTTTTATATTTCTTAAAATATTTTTCTGAGGCATGCAAACTGTAAGGAAAGAAATAAAGAAGTTAGGAGGAAAACAGCAGGAAAGATATAGAAGGAAAGAAGGAGAAAGAGTCCACCGGGAAAGAGAAAGGAGGAAAGTCCAGGGCAAAGAACGGAACAGAAGAAGGAGGGAGGAGCCCAGCACCAGAAAGAATACTAAAACAGAAGGGAAACTTTTGTCCCTCTGGAAAAAAGTTGGTGTTTTGTTTTCTCACCAACTCTGCATCTTGTTTCCAGTTTCTCTGACCTGTAAAAGTCTGGACTCTCTGCAGAAATATATGAATATTACATCAGAATTATGTACATTATGATTAAGATATAACTATGTGGTCTACAATACTGTATTCTAAAGATTTCTTAAATAGTGAAGTCTTTGGCATCTTTAAGTCAGATTTCATTCAGTAAGAGCCTGGCAGACAACCATGTCTGTCATAGTTATGATGTTTTCCCTCAGTTTATTGGGAAAGCATCCATTCCTTTAAGTATTGCTGTGTTTAAAATGTACAACTGCAAATACATAAAGCTGGCTTTAAAAATAAGAGAAAGGAGTAGAATGTGACATTATGATATATATATATATATATATATATATATATACATTGTAGAATGATAAAATCAAAGTAGTTAGTGTTGTGGAATCTTTAGGTAAAGATGTGTTATATTTGTTTATGCTGCAGAATATTACTTTGAGTATGTTAAGGTGTGTTACTTTTTTGTTCATGCTGTATTTGTCTAATTATGTAAGGGTGTGGTACATTTGTTTCACCTTGTCTGCTTAAGGCACCTGATTGGGCTAATAAGAAGTGAAACAGCCAATAGCTAGGATGTAAACGGCAATGCCAGCAAGCAGAGAGAAGTAGGAGGAAGAGAGAGAATAGGGAGAAAAAGGGAGATGCCCAGGGAGAGCCAGGCAGACATGAAGCAGGCAGGGGAGTAGAACATACAGAATGAAAGGTAAAACACCCTGGGGCAAACTGTGGATGTAGAGAAACAGGTTAAATAAAGTTATAAGAGCTAGCAAGAAATGAGTCTAAACTGAAGTTGAGCATTCATAACTAATAATAAGTCACCGTGTCATGATTTGGGAGCTGGTTGGTGGCCCAAAAGAAAGCCTGTTATAAATTAGCTTAGCTACATTTCACATACTTATTTTGTATACTTCTGATATTTAAAATATGCCCTGCCATCAAATTTGAATATTAAATACATTATTATTAATGATTGTCACAATGCCTACAACAGATCACTATGACTTTAATACATTAGATTAATGTTCTAGAGGATATGACTTTCCTATGGTCTTAACGATGTTTTTCAGTATATTGATTTTTATCCCCTAAGCTCTGAGGCACATTCCACCATGGCCAATAACCATCTTAATTCATTATAGTTGGTCTTTACTATAAAATTCTACTTTTCCACCAAAACAGCTCTCTAAACCTCATCCCCTAAAGCAACTACATTCCTTATCTAGTAATCACAGTTTTCTTCCTTCTTTCAATGCTTCCCCAACCATTTTCTCTAGCTGAGGGCAGATCCATTTGCTACAGATGCCAGACATCTACAGACCATTCACTACCCGGTGAGAAATATCAGACATCCCCTATCCACACAAAGTGAGTTCCCTGCCCTCTAACATTTCTTTGCTCTTTGAAAATCAGAAATGATAGCAATAACTCTTATACAAGGACTATTAGGCTTATTAAATTATTCAGGCATATCTTCTGCTGTTGAATGCAAGATTTAAAACAAAGACCCAGAAGAGGATCACACACTTTCAAAATATTTCATATATAGTTAAAATTCTACTGTTAGTTTTGATGGTTGACAACTGATGCTATGATTTTTACTTTAATGGAAGAATTTTTAGGGGTGTCTTAATGTGAAATTCTACACAAATACTAGTTGGATTTTGCTGAAACCTGAAATTTGAATTTTAAAACAGCTCTGCTTATCTTGGAATACTCTTTTAAACCCTGATCAGGGAAATTTGTTTTCTCTTATTGAATATAGTATCAAAGGATTGTATTTGATCTCATTGGATGTCTAATATTTAATATCACATTGGTTAAAAGGAAAATAATATTTCAAGCATTGTAGATTTTAAAAAGCACAAATCTAGTTTCTGTGAATTCTGAAATAACTGACAGATTGTGAAATATGCTTATAAAGTCAGCTCCTTTTTCAAGAGATCTTCCACAGTAAAAGAACTGCTTCTCACCAATTTATTCAATAGTGATGAGGTCCTCAGTGGACAAACTCAATAAGAAGCATCTTCTCATTACTTCAGGGAAGAGAAATTTTCATGAAACTTTCCTACATTTTGTCAGCTCAGAATTAAATATAAAACTCTTGTATGTGCAAATCAAAATTATGCATGAAATAGGTTAGTAGCCCAGCAGGAAGATTAGTTCCCCATGGGAATGGACAGACATCTCAGTAGTTGGAGCTTTAACTGCTCATGCAAATGCCCTGGATTTAATTCCCAACACCCACATAGTATCTCACAATAGACTGTAACTCCAGTTTCAAGGGATCTTATGGTCTCCTTTTGCCTCTATGGACATCTGCAAGCATGTGGCACACATAAACTCACATAGGCATACAATATACACATGAATAAATCAGGCAAATTTTTAAAAAAGAAAACTATCCATCAATTCAGGCTGGCATAAACACTAAGCCATCTTAAATAGGCATCATAGAGGAATAAGAAAAAGTTCTGAGGTCAGTTTTGCTTGATCGCACTTATTATGCCGTTCCCTAATATCATCCCCAAGTTGTATCAATTGTGTTTGTCAGGGGAGACTTTAGAAAAGTCTTCTGTGTACATCACATGTGCAAACACTAACTAAAGCATCCCATTAAGAGAAGATAGGTCAATGAAGTGAGATGACCATGGCTTTAATTATGTGCTAACACATTTATATGAATATTAGGACTCTGTCTGAAGATTGTTAGTTCTAGATTTTTAATTATGTACTAACATGTTTATATGGAAATCAGAACTTTGTTGAACACTGTTAATTTTAGCTTCCAAATGAATTAAAATAAAAATTCCCTGTAAAGCATGATTATTTTATTTTTAGGATTTCATGCAACCTACATAGGAATTGTAAAGATACTGAGAAAATTGCCAATGCATTGCCAGGCATTGATGGATGAATTTGCCTGTTTTTGGTAATGACGGCGCATGTGTTCAATTCTTTGATGCCATCAGCCATGGAAGAACCTTTCAGAAGCAAAAGCCAAATCCAAAATTTTGTTAACCACTTTGGATGACCAAATCACAAATGCCTATAACATAGTTTGACCCTTTTAAGTCAGGTTCAAAGCTGGGCCATTAAATCTTTGGGTAAGCAGAAGTGTTTGAAAAGAATAAAAAAAGTCACTAGGAATTACTTCTTTTTTTTTTTTTTTTTGACTGAAAACATAAGCCAAGACACCAAATGACCAACAAGTCAGACAAGAAAAATGTCACATAAAGGCTGTCCCTCTGGGAAGAATCAGGACTTGAGAGGTGGGTGGAGTGTAACACACTGGATGCTTCTGTGGGTGCCCTTTTTACAAGGACTGCAGGGCTTCATGCTGTGTCAGTAATAAAAATGAAAAATTAAAACAGGGCTATTAGATTGTCTTCAGCATATTACATTGTATTTAAAGAAGGTTAAGATCTGGCTAGGTGCCATATATAATAGCCAAAGTGGTTATTTTTGTAAATATTACCCCTTTAGATTTTATAACTATGAAAATGCTTGAGAAATCCTTAAACTATGCACTTAATATTGAAAGTAAAAGAAAGTAGCTATTGGTATTTTAAGTGGCTTCATGGCTCCGGAAGAAGCCGAGTCCTAATTAAAGCAGCTTATTTAACATGGGAAAGAGGCAGAGACCGATTGTTGACACACTAATCATGGGATTTGGGCAGATCCTTAGGATTTTACAAAAATGGTATGATGCCAAAGAGAAAGCTGACCTATGGAGCACTATACCAGATATGAAATAAATTGGTCTATGAATTTGTGTTTGACCCACTTCCAACCTGATTGCTAACTATCAATGAGCACAGATTTGTTTATGCAGCATATAGATTTGCCTGAAGACTTCCCAGGCCTTTAGGTAATTGCCTTTAGTTAATCCCAGTACTCAAGAGGCAGGGGTAGGCTGATCTCAGAGAGTTCGAGGCCAGCCTGGTCTACAAAGTGAGTTTTGGGATTGCCTAAGCTGTTATACAGAGAAACCCTGTCTTGAAAAACAAACAAACAAACAAACAAAAAAACCCAAATCGAAACAACAACAAAAAGAATTCCATCTTCCTTTTAGCTACTAGAAAAGTGAGTTGAGTATCTAGTTGGAAAAGAGTGTAAGGACAGGGTAGGGAACAGGTGGTGGGACCAGAGCTCCAATCTACATGAGGCACATCACTAGAAAGCCAAGGGACTCCAAATGCACATCCTAGTGCCCTCTGAAGATCAAAGGGGCCTGGAGGGGGTGATGCAGGGCTTTGTAGTGAGGATCTTGCTGTCCTGGTTTTGGCTTACTCACAGTCTGTGACTGGCAGATCAGTCTAAATACAATAGCTATGAAGTTTTCCTAAACCTGTCTGGCACTGTAAAGGGGCTTTTGGGATGTGATGCAAGTGGGGCCAAGTGCTGGGTCATGTTTCATTAGTCTACCTCTAGAAGGTACCTAAGGAAGAGGACCTTCAGCTTATGCCTTTAGCATGCTGTAGTTGCATCCACCTTAGTGTGTGCTGTGGTAGAGAAAGTGAAAGGCAGTGAATATCAGCATCATCAAGTGGGAGAAATGAAGCATCAGCAACGAGAAACTGGCTCCAAAATCACTTCTTCAGTGGTGTTCAGACTACCTTCCTCTGCCATGAAAATACCCCTGGCCCAGTGGGGCAGAGATTGTAAAGTTTGTTAAATCCTTGGCTCTTTAGTCACTCTAAGGTCTAGCCAGAGGCCCTTGTTCTTGCCTTATTCATTTAGCGATGGACCATTCTTCAAGGATCCTTAATTCAAGAGTCTTAGCAATCACCATCTAAGGTCTTGCAAATGGCCCAATGTGGTATTTTTTTTGTATATATGCACCTCAGAATAGCACAAAAGCTATGACAGTTATAAAATAATGAGAAAGAAGAAGAGCTTAGATACCAGTTCAGCCTTCCCTTGATGATCCACCATCTCCACTAGAAAACTAAGAATTTTCATACTCGGATAGAAACATCAGCTTTCTAACAACTGTTTAATGGTTGCTATGCTTAAAGACTCAGTCTAGAGGCTACTGACCATGCCCAACGTTAAACTGATTTGCATACAACTTTCTGCGTGATTGCTTAGCTGTGGGGCTGGATGCATTTAACTCAAGTGGCCTGAGGGGTGTAGACAATAGAACCTCCCATGGACAGAGCAAGGCCCACTCAGAGAGGATGGATATTCAGTGTACACAGCTTTATTGAGCAGCACCCTAAAAACAAAAACTGAAGTCCAGTCTCTGCAGTGATAAGAACCACACATTTTATACAAATCTGTGGTTTACAGGGAACAAAAGAACTGAAAATGGGAAGAAAGGGAAGCAATAAAATTCTAGGTTAATAGAGAAAGCAGAAAAGCTCAAAGTATCCTAGGAATATTTTAGGGTACAGGAAGTCATGTTATCCATCTAGACGCATCCACCATAAGCGCCGTCCGAGCTGAAATGATATAAAATGACCTTCAGTAAGGATGGGGTCTGCCTTGGTGTGCTGTTTGCAGAATACAGAGCTTTTTAAAATACACGGCATCTTTCTAAGAATCACATCAAGCCTTTGCCAGATAGATACACAGCTCTGTGTCTTCTATTGACTCAACTATATAATTTTTCCTTTAGGAAAGATGGCTTTATGTGTGATGTTTATGAAAAAGGATGGTCAGAAGTTACTGAATGTCATTATTTTGCTGTGCACATTCTGTGGTTTAAATGTCTCACTGTTTATTATTCAGGACAAATTTTATTCCAATATTGCAAGCACTGTAGAAACATATTCTCTTTGTTCAACATATTATAATTAAGGGAAACTTTTTCATTTCAGGTTCCAGATGATGGGCTTATATAGGGATGCCTGGGAAAAATTAGAAGTCAGATTGATAAGTCCTTTTCACTTAAACCTTCTCTAGATTGTGCCAGAACATTGTGGAGTGAAGTTGGCACCTACTCATCCTCCCAGGGAAGGTGGGGGGGGGGTCATTCTGTAAGGCAGCTGTAGTTTTAAGCTCTATCACTTGGTCATTTTTCTTACTTTTCTTCTTGCTTTCCTGTGAGACTCCTCATGTATTCACGAAATAACTCACTGCTGTTAATCTGTGATATTTCATCAAATGAACCAGAGCACCCCTTGAGCCCTGTGTGTGCTCCTAGCACTAATGCTCAGGAGTGCATCAGTCTCCTGTTCCTTGAACACATGGAATAGATTTTGTATAAAATGAGACATATAATCATATCTTTGAAAAGTTCTTGATACTATTCATGTGATCATTGATATGAAAACTGTATTCTAGGTCTGGCCTTCAGCCCTGGCTCAGGGATGCTAGAGGTCATCCAGAGTGTATTCATTTACTCCTGGAGTCTTAATCATGGGTCATTTGAGGCTCTGTATAATAATACACCCATTAAAATGCATAAGTAGTAGAACTGAAGCATACTCCACGTTCTTACTACAGACAGCCTATAATGCAGGTTTTCAGAAGTTACATAAACCTCAAGAGCCAACCCAGTCCTCTACATATATCCACGTGAGAGGAACTGAGAGCAAGTGATGATCATTTCCAAACTTGTTTTCAATAATGATAATAACATTCTGCATTTGTTTTACAATGGGATAGTCTTCTCACCATAGTGCCAAGCTTATTGAGAAAGGGAAGGCTTCTTTGGTGACGGGATGGGGAACTTACCTCCTAGTGATGAAAGGGCTTCCTGAGGAGGGAACAGAGTGGGAGAAGAGTGTGTCGTTCATGCTGGTTACAGGTCTTGGAGGCCTGAAATAAAACACAATGTGCATGAAAAAGTTAAGGCAAAGTAACATTCAAACTTTCCCACCATCACACAGGAAAGAATAAGAATCAGAACTGTCTCTGGTTCAAGATCCACAGGAAAGCTCATAGATGTCAACTGAGTTACTCTAATGGTGTATAGTTACAGTTACCTGAGCACACAGGTTTGAACACTGGGGAGATGGTGTGTGGCAAGGGAATGGTTTTCCAAGGGTTTTGAGCCTTGAGACCTTATTGAGTCATATTTCTGAGCAGACCAAAGCTCTGTGTGCTCCTCATGATGGCAGTCCTCTTTAATTTGCTGGTTAGAAAGGACACACTTCAAAATAAAATCACATCTTGTTTTATTTGCCCCCTATCTGCATGCAGATACACTCCTATTCCAGCTGTTTGGCAGACATGTGAAAGGTTATGTGGTGTTGAGCATGCTATAAACTTCATTCATAACAGTTATGAGGAAAAATAGTGACCAGTGATCCTCGGAACTGCCCATGGACCTGTACACCACATGCATTTGGGTCTGCTTTCCTCTGTTTTATCTTCATTTCATCTTGTCACTGTCTTTATCATGTATATCACATAGCAGATAAAACCCTAGAGTCTAGATGCCTATCTCATCTCCTAGATATTTTTGTCTTATTTTAGGTTAAATGTAAGACATTAAACAATAATTTAGAGCTCAGAAGGTGAAGGATATGCTGACATATCATTCATAATGAGTGGAAACTTATTTATTTACCAGTTGAGATGGGGTCTCATGTAGCCCAGGCTAGCCTCAAACTCACTGAGAATGACCTTGAACTTCTGATTTTCCTTCCTTGACCTCTTGAATTCTGGGATCACATGCATGTGCCATGGTACTAGGTTTATGTGGTGCTGAGAATCCAACTCAGGGCTTTGTGCAAGGCAAGCATTTTACCGACTGAGTTACATGTCAAACTCCAAGAGGAAATTTTAGTTTTACTATAATTCTACATTTGAAATTAATAGTATAGAATATTTTGGATATGAGACATTAGTTTCAGTAGTCTAAGAGAGTTGATTAACAGTTAGCTATTGTAAATGGTTTACCATTAATCCAAGTTAGTTTTTTTTTTTTTTTTTTTGGGGGGGGGCATGTAACAGCAAAAAGTGAACTTGCTTATCGTATTTGTTGTGATGCACCACAGGTTTTAAATTATCAGCCCTGGCTGTGGACATTCACAACTTCTTCCTGGTATCTGGAGCTTCACTACATTCCAAGATTTTGTGTGGCACGTCATTTCTTGAATGAGGTCAGAGTAACAGGTTCACTATGTCATTCATACTAAATTTATCAGCAAGGGTTTATGAAAAAATTTGAGAGTTTTGGATTATTTGCCTAGGATGCATCTTTGTGATGGGGAGGAACACAAGGGTAATTAAAACTAACTGTGCTTTGATGTGAATAACTTAATTTTATAAGGGGATGGCCATTGCATCCAAATGTACTCTGTAATTTGGAAAACAGGCACACTAGATTTTAAAACAGCAATCGAGATGAAATATGTTCATTTTAACTTTGCAAAAAGTTGAAATTCACCCTATGTTTCTTTTTACAAAAGAAAGAAACCTTCCCAATTTTGCTATATTTCTAGGAGATGGAAAACAAATGAGTTGAGAATGCTTTTTAATTAACTTAGCTGGTTTTCTTTACTGATCGTGGTCACTGTGAAACTAAAATTGGGGTTTCTTAGCAAATTGTTTCATGTTTAAAGGTCACCAATACATTGAACTTGGAGCTTAAAATGGCAGCTTTGGAAGTGACTAAAGTTCCTACCTTCCTCCATCACCAAATGGCAAGTTTCCTTTCTCAGCAGAGATCCCACCTGGAAGATGCTAATGTGTTTATTCTTAATAAAATGAAACAGCTTCACATGAACAACGAGTCTCAGAGGAAATCTGCAAAGATTTTTTTCTGCATACATTTTAGCAAAGAACTTATAAGAAACTAACAGTGATATCCTCCTCATAGGTGCAAAGGTTCAGCTCAAAGCTGGATCAGTTTAAACTGGCCCTGTATGGCTCACTTGTTTTCCATCTCACGACTACTCATCATTAGGGTTGTAAATCTGTGTAAGTGTGTGTGTTGTAGGGTTGTAAATCTGTGTAAGTGTGTGTGTTGTAGGATTGTAAATCTGTGTAAGTGTGTGTGTTGTAGGATTGTAAATCTGTGTAAGTGTGTGTGTTGTAGGATTGTAAATCTGTGTAAGTGTGTGTGTTGTAGGATTATAAATCTGTGTAAGTGTGTGTGTTGTAGGATTGTAAATCTGTGTAAGTGTGTGTGTTGTAGGATTGTAAATCTGTGTAAGTGTGTGTGTTGGGGAGCTAGTCACTTACCAAGTATCACTTTTTTGGCAGCAAGGAAATGGAACAGAACAGAAAATGTTAATCATGGCAACATTTACAAGCAATACGATAGTTAAACACACATGCCAAAATACCAAAATGCCACCACCTGCTCATTTCTACTTAAGAACTAATTCATGACTGGCAGTGCCATTTTGCTACATGTGCATACACAGCCCCCACCCCCAGCTCTGAAGGCCATAGCATTTTCTTGGTCAGGTGATTCACTTCTATATGCAAAGTTAGTGGTACCTTAATCTGATTTGTGGTTGTTATTGTTGGGTTTTGAGACAGGGTCTCCCTGTGTACCCCTGGCCTGCCTGTAGATCAGGCTGGCCTCAGACTCCGAGATCTACTCTCAAGTGCTGACACTGAAGGGCTGCTCCACTGCAGTGGGCCGTGTAAAAGTTCTAGTGATCCAATCTCTAAGTTTTCTTACAGAATGTTTATTTAGTTACACAGTCTTAACCACAACCATATTTTTTTTTGCCATTTTCCATAGTTAAAAGCTGGGGATTTAAAGAATCTGAATGAGATTGTTTTCTAATTAACTTATTATGTATAATTAAGCATAAGCCATGTTTTTTTTTTTTTTTTTTTTTTAAATCTCAGGCTATACTTATGGAACTTAGAACTTCTCTCTACTCATGATTGGATACTTTTTTGACATTACCATCAGATTTTAACACAAACACAGCAAGATGTGCCTTGAAGAGGACAGTATTACATTCCAAATGCATGGACTTCCTAACACAGACATGTTCCATATCACACAAAGATGTGTAATTATCTTCTCATAAATATTCATTTTATGTGATTTCCCCCTAAATTGATAGGAATTTACAAATTAATATACTTTTCATACTAACAAGCAACAAATACTTTATTTTGAGTCTGTGCTGTTCTCAGTTCTCCCAACCTCTAGGACATCCAGTGCATGACATAATGTGTCCATTATTATCCCGGCGCCCACCCACTGCTTCAGCTCTGTCTGAGCTTATTGTGTGCATACGTAGTGCACTGGGATCTATATACTGGCAGATATATATGAACGTATGTCCAAACAATGAAAAAAAGTGGTTTATATCATAGCTAATGAAACAATTCATAAATTATTTCAAGATGGTCTTTGTTAGAGAACAAAAAACCAAAAAAATCATACAATTTATGTCTTTGTACTATGTAAAGATATTTTATTATTTTTTATTTTACATGCATGAGTGCTTGCCTAGATATATATAAGTGTACCGCATGCATGCCTGGAGCCTGGTGAGGTCAGAAGTGGGAACTAGCTACAGATGGTTGTGAGCTGCTGGGTGGAGCTGGGAGCAGAACTTGGTCCCCTGTAAAAGCAGCCAGTCTAGTAAATGTGGAGCCATCTCTTCAGTCCCGCATCCTTCTGTTTGAAGCCATATTTGGGAATAACATACTGAAGCATTAGGTGTGCAGGGAGATATTAGGTTTAGTATTTATTAAAGTGTTCATTCTCTTATTTTCATTGGACAGAGCTCAATAAAAGGCTTGTGATGAGAGAACTTGCTACTAAATGTCATTTGGTCTACAAAGCACATTAAAATAATATATGTATTCACACAGACATATATACATACATATCCAGACATACAGGCATACACACATGTATATACACATACTCACACATACACGCATATATACACACATATACATACACACATATACACACACATGCATACACACATATAAACACATACATGCATGTACATACACACACACACACACACACACACACACACACACACACACACACACAGACACTGCTATTGCGCAGTGTTCTTGGTATCAGGCTCTGGCCACTCACTCTCTGCATCCATGCCCAGCACTAGGAAGTGGGAGATGTTAGTGGAAAGTGAGTCTCCACACAGTTCACAGCACAGACTCATTCAACCTTGTGCTCCTTCATGAGCAACTTGGATATTATTCTGTCTCCTTTAATTCAATGACTCCTGGGCACATCATCACTATAAGCAGTTGGCTGCTTGGGATACTCCCCTTGTTTATGTACTCTTGCTTTATTTATTGAAATAAATATTTTTTTAAAATGTAAGAAATAAGCTAGCCATAGTCTACAGAATGTGTTTTATATCTGTTTTGTGGGTGTTTAGCCTATGCCTGCATTATATTTTTTTTATATAAGCTTACAAAGTGGTGTGTGTGTGTGTGTGTGTGTGTGTGTGTGTGTGTGTGTGTGTGATGAAAACAGAAGGGGAATTATTTTGGTGAAGGGGACCAGCAAGAAGGTGAAAGAGGCATAGAGGGAAGTACTGTGGCATAAATGGGAACAAAGTATGTGACATATATGTAAAAAGCTACAATGAAATTCATTTCTTTGTATGCTAACAAAAAAAGGAATAAAAGAATAAATAAAACTTGGCACCTGAGAAATGCTGTGTAGGTGTCTTGGTGGGAATGTTCCAGACATGTGAGTGTAGGAAAACGCATCTTAGTCTGGGGACAGAGGTACTCACACGATATGAGCCAGGTTGAGTGGCTTTTCAGGCTGATCAGGGAACATGGGGTGCAAAGGCTCACGGCTTGAAGCACAGCTCAGGGACTTGCTTAATGCATTTGTTAACTTCTTAGCAGGTGATTTCTAGAAAGAGAATGACAACTTTTATCTCACTTTATCAGATGACTTTAAAATTTTTACTAATAGTTGCAATATTCATTCACTCATTTCTTGATAGATTCACTTATTGAAAAATCTCTGTTTTGAGCACCTGTCCTCTGAGTCCTGAAGTTCGTTAGAGAAAGTGACTGTATGCTGGAACAAACCACCAGGCTACCCATCCTCTGCTACAAGGTTCCTGCAAAGTGCCGTGGGAAGGGAAGAAGTCCTTGTGTGGGGCGAAAGGGTTGAGGCTTATGAGATGATTGGAACCCTCTGAGAAAGCCTCAGGGGAAAGGGTAGTCCCAGATGGAGGATAATAACTGTAGAGGGAGGAGGGGAGGGCACTGATTCTAGAGAGGGCAGCGGCTGCAGCCAAGCTCCCATGGGGTAGATAGATGGTTATTCATGTCTCCTCAGGAAGAAACACAATATGTGTGTATATATAAAAATATTAAGCAAGTTACCCTTTACATAAAGCCTACACGATATATTTAAATATATAATAGCTCATACAACCTTGCATTCTTGTGACTGAACTATGTCAGGCAGTTCAATGGCCTGGCTGGTGATACAGCCAATAGTAATCAATCCAGGCACAAACCAGAAGATGCTGGAGATGGGGTGGAAACTGAACTTTGAGTTTAATTGAGACAGATCAAGAAACAGTGAGCCATATAAGCAGAAAGAACAGTGTTTACTCCACACACCAAGTGCCACATGCTCCTGCCACATGGCCACTCAGGGCTTATTTTTACTAAGTTAACCATTTACACTATGAAAAAATGATTTTAAAACCACAAATTTCCTTCTTCATCCCCTGAATAAAAATTTGAAACTGCACCCACACAATTCTCATACTCCTGTCTAGTCATGCACTTGAAAAAAATTTGGGACCTTAGGAAAAAAAAAAACATAAAGTATTTTTTAACCAATTTTCATAGAAATAAAACAAAGTGAAACTTGGTAAGACATACTTTACAGTAAAATAACACTGATCTAGAGATGCCTGCCTTTCTGTTGAATAGATCAGTATTGACCTGTCTATATCCTGAGAAAACTCATAGTTTGTTTTTCAGTAGTTTAGACCTAGAAAGCCACAGCTGGCTCAGATACAAAGAGTAAGAGATCCCAGGAGGTTGAGGAATGGCAGGGAGGAAGTTAAATTTGCCCTTAATTCCATCACCATCTGTTCTGGTTAGTATTTTGTTTGTTTTTGCTTGTCAAATTCACACAAGTCAGGGTAAGCAGGTAAGAGGGAGCCACAACCAAGACAATGCCTCCATCATATTGATTTCTGATTTATGTGGGAGTGTCCATCCCTCTGTAGAGGATGTTGTCCTGCGGATGTGGTCCTGGGTGCTGTAAGAAAACAGGTTGTGCAAGCCATGAGAGCAAGAAAGTAGACCCAGTTCCCCCATGGCCTCTGCTTCAGGCTCTGCCTCTAGGTTCCTGAGGAAGTTCTTGTCCTGACTTCCCTCAGTGATGAATTGTGACCTGGGAATTTCTTCCATGACTTGATTTTTGTTTTGGTCTTCATCATAGCAGCAGAGAAATTTAACCAAGGCACTGTAATACTCACACATTCAACTTTAAACACTGCCTGGACCTCACTTACCCACGAAGTATACTCTTTCATCTGGTGCTGGTTGCTATGGGAACCTCCTGCATGGCCCCTCCAGAAGCAGTCCTGGCAAAGCTGGTAGTTGTGACACTGTTGGCATCGGTAGCGAAATCCCATCATGCTCTCACTGTGACAGTAGGAACATTCAACTGGATGGAAGACTAGGAAGAAAGTAAATGAGGAAAACACTAGAAAAAGTGTGAACTAACCTAAAGAAAAACACAATTTAAGGAATTCCATTTTCAGCTGTGTACAGTGGTGATTTCAGGTCATGACCAATTTTGACTGTGAGAAGTGTCTAGTTTATTCCTAGAACTTCACTTTTTAAGCATGTTCTTGTGCGTGGGTAGGTGGGAAATATGAAATAGAATGAAGAATAAATATCTGTAGTGCATTTTGCTCTTCAACACCTATTCTTACGTCATAAGAATGCAAATTATCCAGATTGATTAGTCTTTCCCTGTGTCATCTCCCAGAGACCAGCAGAGGTCAAGGAGACACAGAAGCACAATGAATGAACGCAGTTAAGTATTCAGCAGACATTCATTCAATGTTAATGAAATAGAAAATGGGAGGAAGAAGAAAAAAGGGAAATGAAATAGAGGCATAGAAAAACTAGATGAGAGAATTGAGATCCTTAAAGAAATGGATTCACTTAATGAGTAAAATTGTCTTTATCTAACATACATACAGTTTTATGGGGCAGAAGGTCAGGTCCCCAAAAGATGAACATAATATTTGAACACAGTTCTGACTTAAATTGCTTGAGAGACACCTCACATTTTTTATAAAGGAAATGTAAACTGCCAAGCTGGCCAGGTCAAATCTTAGAGATTTGAAGCTAACATATAATCAAATCCAAATTGTCTTTATGCCATGAGCTAAAGACACTGAAATAGCAGCAGCAGCAACAGCTTCAACAACAACAGCAACAATTCTTGTTTGTTTTTAAAGTTTTCTGATTATCTGGGCAAGAAAAGTATTTCAGCTGAGAATAAATGATAACACAAAGTAAAATGTGGGAAAGAACACGATGCATTCTGAGTGTGCTGCTGTTAAATGAACAGCCTGAGCCCTTCTCATGGCACTAAGGAAAGGTAAGGTCTGGGTTAAGTCTTGGTAACTGCTTTGGACAGGTCCTAAGAAGCAGATCTCTTGACAGGAAACACTGAGACGCCAGAACTGAGACCACAGATTTAGGATTGTTCCATGATGCCCTCTGGAATGCTGACAGAGCTCTGAACCCATCCTGTGTCACAGTAGGCACTTAGTGGCTCTTGAATCTTGCATCTATGTGATTACTAATAATTGCAAAGGAACTAGTAAATTGATTTTTAAAGTTTTGTCCAAAAGCAAAATAAAATTTCAATCCTGAGAGACAACAGAGTCAGAAGCTAAATATTCCAAATGAGAATTTTAAATGAGGCCAACTTCATTGATAATTATTAAAGCAACACATAGACATGAGATAGATTGTTGTCTGTTGAAATAGGAGAAATTTTGCAGTTTGACAATAAAACTAGAAACATTAGATAGAGTCTTTAGTCTGCTCCATGTATAAATTTCTTTAAATCTGTCCTAGGTTGTATTTTATATTTAAATCTGAGTATCTTAATGGTAAACATTTCTTAGATTAGGAACCTTGGCTATTTTTAAAAAAGCATGAGTGAAGTTTACATTCCTTTTGTCTTAATGGACATGATACCTTAAGGTGATCAAGTTTCTATCATTTATTGCTTTCATTTATTTCCTTGCCAGTTCTTTCACCTATTCCTGGCTGATTGCCTTGGAAAAAATAGTCAGTGTCATATATACCAACATGAAAAATTCATCTCAGAAACAAGCACTAGAAAGGATCTTCTATTAAGCACAGGGAGTTTGTAATTGAGTTTTTTTCCCCATCCTAATTTTGTAGCATTTAAAGATTTAAGGTTTGATGGGTCAGGAGGTAGGTTGGTTAAATGATCCACTAAGCAAATATCCCTAAAACTGCCATGGATTTTGTAACTATAAACTTGATGGTGTTGGCTTGACCAATTTAAATACTGTTTTGGCTCAGCAGTAACTACTCACCATTTTCAACATTTGCTAGGCGATGCAGAAGAGGCAGCCACACCAGGCACTGTGGCGGAGGGTCTGACATGAGTGTGTCCAAGAAGCCATTTAATGTGACCTTTTTCTGCACCAGAAAAAGAAAAACAGCAAAAGCATAGGTCAGAGAATAATCTGAACTTATGTGCTAATGATTTGCCATTTAACAAAGGCACAAAGCATCCAGGTAACTCCTAACCTAGGGAGAAGCAGAATTTACAAAGGCTGTTACTGCGCTCATTTAGAACTGAGAAATCCACCACTTCTTATGCCCAAATATACATGAGACCAGATCATCTGCACCGATCTGGAGTCAGGAGATAATCAGAGTCTCAGCCTCTCTCTCAGAGATAAGGAGCAGGGTGAAGAAAGGAGAGGCGGAGCAGTGAAATCTTCATAGACTCTTACTCAGCAGTACCTTGTGACACAGGCTATACAGAGTTTCCTGCTGGTTGGGCTGTTTATGAATGACTTCCCTTTAGAGTTTCCTCAATTGCTTACACCAAATAATTAGTTTTAACGTGAATGGCTCCACTGAAATTTGGGAATAGCAGGAATCACATTGTCAAATTCTAAAATTATTTTAATTGAAAATTTGAACCAGGGTATCAAGGTAGATAGAATATATAAGTGACACCAAAAATTTTACCAGGGGACTTCTACAGCTGATAAACACTTTCAACAATGTGGCTGGATACAAGATTAACAAAAAAAATCAATAGCCCTCCTCTACACAAATGATGAAAGAGCTGCAGATAAAAGGGCTGAAAAAAAATGAGGGAAACATCACCCTTTACAATAGCTGCAAATAGCATCAAATATCTTGGGGTAACTCTAACCAATAAAAGTGGAAGACCTGTATGACAAGAACGTTAAGTCACTGAAGAAAGAAATTGAAGAAGATATCAGAAAGTGGAAAGATCTTCCATGTTCTTGGATAGATAGGATCAACATAGTAAACATGACAATTTTACCAAAAGAAATCTACAGGTTCAGTGCAATCCCCGTCAAAATCCCAACACAATTCTTCACAGATCTTGCAAGAACAATACCCAACATTATATTGGAAAAAACAAACAAACAAAAAAACCCCAGTATCACTACTAAAACAATCCTGTTCAATAAAAGAACTTCTGAGGGTATCACCATCTCTGATGTCAAGTTCTACTATAGAGCTACAGTAATAAAAAACAAAAAACCACAACCACTGAACAGCTTGGGATCAGAGACACCCTGGACTGACCCTTTGGATCCCACTCCAACTATAGGAACACCTGACTCACTCTTGAGGGAGGGATGACAAAATTGGATTTGCCAGGAGTGGAGACTGATCCAAGCATTATTGGGTCAGTGGGACCATAGGACTGTCTGCTCCCTGCCCAGGGAGGGGTTGGGGAGTTGTGGAGAAGAAAAATGACCTGATGTGGTGGGAGGGGGAAGGAACCTTGAATAAGGATATACAGGGATGGGAAAAAAATTCAGAGGGAAAGCTGAACACAAAGTAAATATATGTGTAGCAATCTTATTTGCATTATCACCCTTGATAAGTCATGCTTATGATTTTTATCTTCTTTATAGTTATTGTTAACTTCTCAGCATTTTAAATTCATTTTACTGTTTTTCTTGATAAATACAAAATAAATAAAGAAAAAAACCAAAAAACAAACAAACAAACAAACAAAAAACAAAAAAACCCAAAAGCTTGGCATTGGCATAAAAACAAACAAGTGGATCAATAGAACCAAACTGAAGACCCTGACATTAGTCCACACACCTATGAATACTTGATTTTTGATAAAGAATCCAAAAATGTAAATGGAAAAAGAAAGCATCATCAACAAATGGTGCTGGCATAACTGGATGGTAATATGTAGAAGAATGCAAGTATATCCATATCTACCACCCTGCACAAAACTGAAGTCTGAGTAGATCAAAGACCTCAATATAAACCCAATTACACTGAACCTGATAGAAAATAAAGCGCGAAATCACCTTGAATGCCTTGGTATAGGAGACCACTTCCTAAATATAACACCAGTAGCACAGACACTGAGAGCAACAATTAATAAATGGGACCTCCTGAAACTGAGAAGCTTCAAGGCAAAGGACACACTCAATAAGACAAAATGACAGCCTGTAGAATGGTAAAAAGATCTTCACCAACCCTACATATGACCAAGGGCTGACCTCTAAAATACATAAAGAACTGAAGAATTTAGCGATCAAAAAACCAAATAATCCAATTAAAAGATGGGGTATAGAGTTAAGTAGAGAATTTCTTTTTATTATTATGAACAAAGAAGTCACACTTTCTATCCTTGTATATCCTTATTCAAGGTCCCTTCCCCCTGCCACCACATCAGGTCATTCTCTCTTCTCCACAACTTCCCATTCCACCCCCCCGCCCTCCCCCCTCCTGCAGGTGGCAGGCGGTCCCAAGGTCCCATGATCCCAATATTGCTTAGTTCAGTCTCCACTCCTGGCAGATCCAGTTTTCTCCCCCCAACCTCAAGACTGAGTCAGGTGTTCCTCTAGGGGAAGCGGGATCCAAGGAGTCAGTCTAAGGTGTTTCTGATCCCAAGCTGTTCAGTGGTTGTGGTCTGCAGCTTGAGCATGCTTTGCTTTTTTCTTGCTTGTTTGTTTGTTTGTTTGTTTGTTTGTTTAGAGTCCACTAATGAGTGAGTACATCCCCTGCTTATCTTTTGACCAGGTAGGCTTCATCCCAGAAATGCAGGACTGGTTTAACATACAAAAAACCGTAATCATTATCTTCATATAAACAAACTAAAGGAACAAAACCACATGATCATATCCTTAGATGCTGAAAAAGCCTTTGACAAAATCCAACACTCCTTTATGATAAAAGCCCTGGAGAGATCAAGAATACAGGAAGAACACCTAAATATAATAAAGACGATTTACAAGAAGCTGACAGCCAGCATCAAACTTAATGGAGAAAATCTCAAAGCAATCCCACTAAAATCAGGAACTAGACCAGGATGTCCTCTCTCCCCTTATCTATAGTTCTTGAAGTTTTAGCTAAAGCAGTAAGAGAATAAAAGGAGAATAAAAGAAGTAAAGCTATCTCTATTTGTAGATGATATGATTGTATACATAAGTGACCCACAAAATTCTTCCAAGGAACTTCTACAGCTGATAAACACCTTCAGCAATGTAGTAGGATACAAGATTAACTCAAAGAAATCAGTAGCCCTTCTATACACTAAAGATAGAAGGGCTGAAAGAGAAATAAGGGAAACATTACCCTTCATAATAGCTGCAAATAGTATTAAATACCTTGAAGTAACTATAACCAAAGAAGTAACAGATCTATTTGACAAAAAATTTAAATCACTGAAGAAAGAAATTGAAGAGGATATCAGAAAATGGAAAGCTTTCCCATGTTCCTGAATAGCTAGGATCAACTACAGTATTAAAAACAGCCTGGTACTGGCATAAAAACAGACTTGTGGATCAGTGGAATAGAATTGAAGATTCAGACATTAACCCGAAAACCTATGAACACCTGATCTTTGACAAAAAGGCCCAAAATATTCAATGGAAAAAAGATAGTATATTTAACAAATGGTGTTGGCATAACTGGATGGTAGTGTGTAGAAAAATGCAAATAGATTCAAGCCTGTCACCCTGCACAAAACTCAAATCCAAGTGAATCAAAGACCTCAACCTAAACCCAGCCACTTTAAGTAGAGAATTTTTAAGAGAAGACTCTCAAATGGCCAAAAGACAGTAAAAGAATTGCTCAACATTCTTAGCCATCAGGGAAATGAAAATCAAAACAACTCTGAGATACCATCTTTTACTTGTCAGAATAGCCAAGATAAAAAATATTGATGACAGCCTATGCTGAAGGGAATGTAAAATAAGGGAAACTTTGTTCCATTGCTGGTGGGAATGTAAACTTGTATAGTCACTTTGGAAATCAGTATGAGGGTTTCTTAGAAAACTGGGAATCAATCTACCTAATAATCCAGCAATACCACTCTTGGGCATATACCCAAAGGATGCACATTCTTACCACAAGGTCATTTGTTTATTTTGTTCATAGCAGCATTATTCATAATAGCTAGAACCTGGAAACAATCTAGATGCTCCTCAATCTGATGTCAAATGGAAGAAACTAGAAAAAAATCAATGCAAGTGAGATAACACAGACTCAGAAAGACAAACATGGTATGTATTCACTTATATGTAGATTTTAGACATAAAGCGAAGGATAACCAGGTTCTAGTCTACAATCCCTGAGCAGCTAAGTAACAAGGAGGAACCTGAAAGAGACATCCATTAATTCCTTTGGGAAAGAAAAATAGATAAGACTTCCTGAGTAAATGAGGACCATAGAGGGGGAGGAAGTCAAAGGGGATGAGAAGAAAACATGAGAGAATGAGATGATTCAGTTGGGGGAGGGACAGAGAGGGGGAAAAGTAGATATCTTGATAGAGGCAGCCATTTTGGGGTTAGAGAGAAACCTGGTTCTAGGGAAATACCCAAGAACCCTTGAAGATGAGCCCTGCTAAGACTCCAAACAATAGTGGAGAGGGAGCCTAAACTGGTCTTCCCCTATAATCAAATTGACGAGCACCCTAATTATCATTTTAGAACCTTTATCTAGCAATTGAGGGAAACAGATGCAGCGATCCACAGCTAAGCACTGAGTTGAGCTTCTAGTCCAGTCAAAGAAAGAGAGGAGAGATTATATGAGCAAAAGGGTCAAGATCATGATGAGGAAACATGCAGAGACAGCTGACTTGAGATATTTGGAGTTCATTGATCTAAATTGACAGCTGGAGAACCTGCATGGGAGTGAATTAGGCCCTCTGAATGTGGAGGACAGTCAAATGGTATGAGCAGTTTGTGGGGCCTCTGGCAATAGGACTAGAATTTATTCCTAGTGGATGAAATGGCTTCTTGGAGTCAATTTCCTATAGAGGACACCTTTCTCTGCCTTGTTACTGTGGGAAGGGGCTTGGTCCTACCTCAACTGGATAATCCTGGGAGTCACTACCCTCTCTGAGGAATGGATGGGGCATGAAGTATGTGTATGGGGGGAACTGGGGGATGACTGGGAAGAGGGGAGGAAGAGGGAACAGTGGTGGGTATATTAAAAAACTTTTAAATAATATATATGTTTATATAAAAGAATAAATAAATTGTCAATGATATCATAGGATAATCTTCAAGACATTTTGGAAGGCAATTTTAGCATGAGAATATCTTACTTAATTGATTTTGAACATACAAGGCCTTTTATGTTTGAAGGTCAGGTATAGAAAGACAAAAACTATGTTTTCATTCATGTAGAAGCTAAAATTCCCATCTTAGAGAGTAAACAGTAATTTTTCTGGAGACTGGGAAGGGGAGGAAGAGAAGGAGAAAGAAGAGGAGGAGAAGGGGGAAAGGGATGGAGATACAATGGACAATGGGTACTAGAATGCAGCTAGGAGAAATACCATGTCCAAAATGAAGTCACTGAGAAGAGACTGTATTGACTCAGGGAAGTGGTGGAGAAATACACAGGAGCCTAAGCCCTGAATGTTAGGGCTGGGATCTTGGAGACTTCCCTAGTTTAGAAGGCACAAAAGCAGAGTTAGTATCTGGTGCAGCCTTACTCATGCATGTACTTACTCATCAGGTTAGTCATACATCTACAGATGTATCACAGGAGTGACATCATAGGAGTGACACTTGATGAAGACTGATGATGTCACTAGCTAGGTGAGCAGTGTGGTTTTCCAGTAGCTGCTGTGCATGTTTCATTTTTTTATACTTTGTTTTATGATTTAATTTAACAGACCACTTGAGAAAACATACCTGGTTAGTCTAAACTATACAATTGTAAACAAATATTATGTGCATGAATGTAGAAAGTGTCTCTGTATTGTATTGTGGAATGAACGTATGGTCTGTCCATAGAGGTATAAGTTGGAGATGCGGTAAACTAAGTGCCTTTCCTAGCAACAAGGTTAGTTGAAAGCATCATTTAGGCAGTAGTGTTCATTATGTATTGGATCATCCCAACAGTCATTCATGTGGCATATAAGGACATCATGCATTGGACCACCCTGACACTCAATGTGACATGAGAGGAACCTTCTCTCCTTTAATAAACATTGTTAAAGCTTAGTATTGGGTCAGACATACCTCATTTGGGGCTGAATGACAATTCAGTCCTTTTGATAATATAGTGATATGACAAGAATACTGAGTATATATATGTATGTATGCTGCTGCAAAGCTTAAATTAGACACTAGACTTAATTAGAATGATGTCTGCCTTTTGGTCAGTGAGCACTAGTGTAGTGGGATTACAGTACCTTGTTGTAGTATGTTCCCCCCCCCCCCGGCCCGTTTTGGGTCTGGAGGTTTGTGCCTGGCGTGCGTGTGGCACCGGTGGTTTGGAACATGGTCTGCACGCCTGTGGCTTTTGTCCCCCAAAGAAAATGAATTATACTCTTATATTAACTTCATATTGTTGGCCGATGTCTTAAGCACATTATTAGATAGCTCTTTTATCTTAATTTAACCCATTTTCATTAATCTTCTCACCATGTGGCCACAGCCCATGGCTCACCTGTTTCTCTTACATACTGCTTCTTCCGGGACGGATGGTGACTGGCAAACTCCACCCTTCCTCCTACCTGGCTGCCTCTGATTCTCCACCCACGTCTATGGTGCTCTACACAGGCCAAAACAGTTCTTTATTCACAGTACACAGAGAACATTCCTACCACATCTCTTTTTTTTTGTTTGTTTAATTAAAAAGGAAGGTTTTAATTTTTATATAGTAAAATTATAAACAATAGAACAGTTTTTAAGTAAGAATTATAGTTATAATATTTAGTTTATTTGTATTTATAAAATTAAAGAGAATATTTTATTATTTATTTTATTATTGTGAGTATGAAGTTTTATTTTTAATATATTTTTTAAATTAAAAAGAATTATATTTATAATTATTAAATTTTTAATTATATTAAAGACTATAGAAGGATATATTATTATGTAAATAAACAGGAAGTATAAGTAACTTTTAGAATTTAGAAAATGACAGAGATGACACTTGTTTGTTTGGACAGTCATTTAAAGTTTTTTTGTAACGTTGGGGCATTTATTTTTAGCCTATAGGCCTAAAGTCTTTGGCAAACTTTTTAGTGATGTAAGAAATTTGACATAGTTTATTAGTTGTTTTTTTTGTGTGTGTCTTGAAGAATGTCTGGCAATGTTTTTGTAAAGTAGGAACTTGAAAGACTATTTTGGTTTGTTTTGTCAAAGTTTAGAGGTTATTTTTTTATGGAATTTGTATGTCTAGTTTATATAGCATATTACCAAGTAGTCAATATTAGAACAGTTTTTTGTCTAGTGGCTAACTGTTGTCATAAAGTAAATTTTATATGAAGTTTTTTTAATGTTTATTTTTTTTTGAAATATATTGGTGTTGTCAGGAACAGACTTGTCTTACTGTCTAGAAAAGTTTAAGTTCTTAAAATATTTTAAATGTCATATTTTGCATGTCTTTGAAGTGTTTGAAGACTA